>JABXWE010009523.1:0-35629 GCA_014611495.1 Limonius californicus | reverse complement strand
TGGATTCCAAGATTCTTGAACGTTGATCAGAAGCGCGTTCGATTGCCAACGTCACAGGAAATCTGCCGCCGTTTTGCAGAAGATTCCTCAAACTTTTTGGATCGGTTTGTTACTATGGACGAAACGTGGATCCATCACTATGACCCAGAGACTAAAGAGCAATCCAAACAGTGGAAGCATGTTGGCTCTCCACGACCCAAACAATTCCGTGTTCAAAAATCAGCTGGCAAGATTCTTGTTTCAGTTTTCTGGGACAAAGGCAGTGACGAAGACACTAAACCAAGCACACTCAGACACAACTATTTAGTATTAAATATATTCCTAAAAAATTGAGTACCTAATACTCGACCGCCGGTAACTTAGAAGGCAACATGACTAGGAAACCACTAGCAAAGCCACTCGCCAAGCTAGACGTATATAACTTTTCTTAAGTTTTATATACAAAGGGGAAAAATAACCTTAAATGTTCATACGCAACACGGACGCATAACGACACGCTTTGGAGTAAACAGAAACATAACCTCATTGTACGCTGGTTACATCAAATGTATGTATGGTTGTTAGTGTGGGGACTTGATGTAGTTGTTGGACGTACGCCATTTAGCATACTTGCATTTAAAACAAGAACAGGTGATGTGACGTCACATGAATGACGCTGGCACAAGCATACAATGAGGTTATGTTTTTTTGCTCAGCAGGCAATCAGGCACAACCCAAAAAAAACCGTACTAAGTGAAGATTAAACATAGTGTTGTGCCGCGTCGGCTATTCTTAAATGTTCCTCAATAAATGTCACGCAGAGTAAGAGGAGATAGAATTGAAAACCTACACGTTTTATTCTACACCTACTTAAGTTGCGACATCAGCTATACAATACTAATTAGCAACTTAACCTAAAAAGACAATTACAAAATACAAAGTATCAACAATCTGCTACAATTAGGCAACAGTATGCGAATGTCTCTTCCGGTTACACCGGAAGTGATTTTTGTGAAAATCATTTACTATACTTTCATTCAAAACATATTTTCTTATATTTAATAATAACCTATGAATTTAATTCGCCCTAATTTTAAAACAACCTGTACAGTACCGATTATAAACGTCCAACAATAGAATGTAGATACTATACATAGATAAAAATAGAATAATAAATCGTATCAAAATGGTTATAAAATACGTACAGTACAAAATAAAATATTATTTATTGTGTCTAAACAACCGGCTATTTAATTCATAACTCTACAACCACTTTCAGAAATTTTGTTTCCATTTAATAATATACAGGTTGTTTGTAAATTCAGGACGAATCCAATTCCTTAATTATTATTAGATATTAAAATAAATATGTTTAAAAAATGTAATTAGAAGTCAAACAATCATTGTACAAATTGTACAAATCCATAAGTTCCGAATTTGAAAATAATCTGCATACAACTTGGTGGGAAATACAGAATTTTATAGACTTCCAATAATGACTTGGTGAAGAACTTATCTTCAGAAGTATTACTCAGCCAAACTTACGTTAGATAGTTTAAGTTTATCAGTTGCTACTGAAAATCGCTTACTTATACCGGGTGATTTATGTGAAAGTACAAGTCTACCATGTGAAAGATAGGCAACCCAAATTGCATATCACAAGCATATCAATAGTTACAGTTATTGTTAGCTAGAGAAAAAAAAAACATGTTTTAATAATTCACTTTCAGCAATGGGTATTTGGGCTTACAAAAGAAAAGGCTTGACTTCCGGTTTAAATGGAAGAAACATTACCTTCAAGCAAGCAATGCCTTGTATTTTTTATAGTAATTCATTTGTATGACTATTTTTTTTTAATTAAATTATAAATATCAACTTACAGATACTAAAACCTTTTCTGTCCAAAGCTTTTGCTACACTTTTATTTAAAACATATTTTTTATATAGTGAATAATAACTTAGCAATTCAACTCGCCCTAATTTTAGAAACAACCTGCACAGTATGTGAATTTTACATTTAATTTATTTTAATAATGATCCTACACAATGGGAATACGTACTACATAGGTACAGATAGAATAATACACTATATCGAAATGGTTATAAAAATACATACAGTGCAAATAAAAATTTAATAATTACTGACTCCTTAATATAACCGGGTATGTAATTGATACTGTTGCCAGCATTTTACGAGATTGTTTTTCCATTTAAGAATAAACAGGTTGTTTTTAAATTGAGGAGGAGTCGGCTTCCTGTGTTATTATTATTTAGAAAGAAAAACATGTAATTAAGTTTCAAGCAATGAGTATATCATTGTACCAATTGCGCAAATCAACATTTCCTAAATTTAGAAACAATCGGTACAGAACTTATTGGGGTTACAGTTACAAAAAACACACAATTCTATACGCTTCCATTGCTGCCACGGCGAAGAACTTATTTTCAGAGATTTTCCCAACAAAAGTTACTGAAGATCTAAGCTCCAATCGCAACTTATACTGAGTGATTCACGAGATAGTACGAGCCTACCATTCGAAAGATAGGCAACCCAAGATACATACCGCATTATATATTACTCCTACTTTTTATTGGCGGTATCGTAAATCAAAAGTAGCTCTTTAGTACGTTTGATATTGTATTCTACTTGAATGAACTGACATAACTGGAATCGTTTTGGAGAAACACTTTTTCGAGATCTTAAAGTTACATGATATGAATAAAACTGATTTACTCTAGTAATCCTTAAAACTGAAGGCTAGCTAATTGCTATTGAGAGAGCTCTTTGCCTCATATGTGGATCTTCAGAAATATCTTCAATTACAGAAATTTTATTTAACTCGCTTTTTTTCTTGTGCTGTTGCCTGGTTTCGGTGGCAAAACAACAAGAAGTGAATTAAATTATCATTTTTGAAGATCCACGAAATATGTACAGGATGCATATAGCCAAAGAGCTCCCTCAAATCAGCTAACAATTAGCTAGACTTCAATTTCAATAATCATGAGAGCAAATCAGTTTCATCCATATCATGTAACTTGAGTTCAGGATCTCGAAAAAAATAATTCGACAAGACTATTTAAAATTTTGCCACTTCACTCAAAAAGAATAACATAAAAAACAAACCAAACAGGCATCCCTGATTTATAATACCGCCAATAACAACTTAGATATTGCAGTACCTGGTGGTATGTATTTTGGGTTGCCTATCTTTCGAGCGGCAGGCACGTACTATCGCAAATTAGTAGTCCATAGAATAAATGACGATTTACTGCCTGAAGGTAGGATCATAAATCATCAATTTGGCTTTTGTCATAGCCATTCTACGGTACAGCAAAGCTACCGAATTACACATGAAATAAGCAAGAGTTTAAAAGAAAAATAATACTAGACCGCAGTATTTTTAGATGTCAGCCAAGCCTTCGACAAGGTTTGGCATCCTGGTATTCTTTTCAAGAGTAAAAGATTTTTTCCTTCCCCATATTACGAATTGCTGAAATCGTAGGGGGCCAATAGTGAAGTGTTCAGTGTTTACCCGGTAAGTGCGGGAGTGCCTCAGGGCAGTGTTCTCGGTCCCTTCTTATATATACTATACACTGAAGAACTACCAACATCATATAACACAATCACAAAGACATTTGCAGATGACACAATCATTCTTGCAAAACACTAAGATCCAATAATAGCTTCATCCTATTTACAAAACCACATAAATCTGCTCCAAGAATGGCTACATAAATGGGGTATCAAAGTAAACGGAAGTAAATCGAAACATACAGCGTTCACCTGACCAGTGGTTTACACAAACAATGAGGAAATTCTACAGACTAATAAAATGAAATACCTAATGTTAAATCTGGATACCAAGCTAAACTGGAAACAGCACGTCGTCAAAAAAAGAAAACACATTGATCTAAAAATGAAAGGAGATAAACCGGCTAATAGGCAAAAGGTCAAAACAGTAATAAAGCCCATTTGGACGTATGGGATAAAATTATGAGGATCGCAAGCAAATCTAACGTGGCCATAATCCAAAGATGCCAATCAAAAATTCTATGGACTATCACTGATGCATCCTGGTATGTGTCAAACCTCACCCTCGATACGGACTTTAAGGTACCATTAGTGAAAGAATAGCTAACCATCACGATTAACTGACACTACATACCATCCACCTACTACAACCACTTTTACTACAGGGTAACAATAAAGGACTGAAAAAGTGCTGGCCGCTGGACTTCAAGACAATAAAGTGGAGGTAACGTTGATGAACAGTTTTTTCATCACGCCATCTGCGTATTATGATGTAGGTACATATACACTAAAGACATAACACTAGCTTATAGAATGTATCGTATTGCCGATCAAATATGTAAATTAAAAAAACCTATGTAGTACGTATATGCTACTGTTGTGTAAGTAAAATACTTAAAATAAATCAAATCTGTTTTTCCTACATGCGAAAGCGTACTATTCAAACTTTATTTAAGCTGAATGAGCTTTACCTAAGCTATTAAACTGTCAAGCAGATCAAACAGACGTCTCTGATTCATAATACTGCTAACAAAATTTAGATATCAAAATACCTTGTAATATATATTTTAGGTTGCCTATTTTTGGAATGGTAGACTCCTACTTTCCCGTGAATCACCCTGTGCATGTATTTCAACTACCGCCTCCCTTCAACAAAAATTATTAGGAATAATAAGGGGGATATCCGCGCCAGTAACAAAGCCTAGCATACGAGGATGGTTCATCAATTATTGTCCCTAACATTGAAGGCATTGACTGACAACTGATATTTTTTTCGTAGCAACGTCAGTTATTGATATTAATATACGCCAGTTGCAGGGACATATCTTCTTGTTTAGAAAAGTTATACATTTAATATTACTGTGGTGCTGGTAAATTTGTTAAAAAGGAAAAATTTCAGACAAGGGCTGTGATAAAAATACCTTTTTATGAAGGGTTTACCACCGCAGTGTTGGATGATTCTACCCCGTCATATCAAGTAATTAAGAATTAGTGCCGGGATTTCAAATTAGGAAGGCAGTCATGTTAACATGCACCAGGTGCTGGAAAAACTGTTATCACTCAAGAAAATATTAATTTAGTCCATGATATGGTACTGAGTGATCGAAGAATTACGGTCATATATATTGCTAAGACATCTGGCTTTTCACAAAATTTTGCACAAGGAATTGGGTCTGAAAAAAGTCTGTGCACGATGGATTCCGTAAATGTTGTCACCTGATCAGAAACGGGCCGGTTTCTCACTGCTGCGAACAATTTGAGATTAGTAGACACAGATTTGGATGGCTTTTTGGAAAGATTTGTAACTGTAGATACAACCTGCCTTCATCACTTTGATCCAAAGTCAAAACAGCAGAGTATGGAATGGCAGCATCGTGGTTCCCCGCCCCCACGAATGATCCGTATGATTTCATGGGGCAGAAAGATAATGGCAACAATGTTTTGGGATTCTGAGGGAGTTGTTCTTGTTGATTATTTACCACATGGTCACAAAATAACGGGACACTATTACGCGAAACCCATACCAAAAGTTCGTGAGGCTATAAAGCAAAAAGAGTGTGAAAATTGCAATGCGACACGAGAGCTGTGTTTCTATAGCTGCTATCCACAATGTTGATTTGAAATTTTAGAACAACCCCGATATTCGCCAAATCCGGGCCCCTTGACTTTCATCTGTTCCCCAAATTAAAAGAACATCTTAGGGGATTCATTTTGGGACGATGAAGAAGTGATGGCTTTTGTGAATGAGTGGTTTTCACTGCAGGACAACAAGCTTTTTCCTAAAACCATCAGGCATCGTTATACTAAGTGTATTAAGGTTTTAGGGGATTATGTTGAGAAATAAAGTTGTTTCAAATGTCTAGGTTATTTGCTTATACGAGGCTTGTTCGAATGACGTTTGTTAATGTTAGTAGTGTTTGTACGCAACACATAAGTTTCTGGTGTTTGAATTTGATTTTGACTTTTAAAACTTCGATTTTGAAATAGCGTCTGTTGTTGAAAATCCGTTCAAAGTTTGATTAGCGTGCGGTCCTACAATTTGTATGCATTGCCGATTCATAAGCGAATGCAAGCAGTGTATGTAAATGCATGCATTGCGTACCCAACTGCGAAAGAATGGTGCCGAAAATTTAAGAATGGAAAAGAGGGGACTATGGATGAGCCGCGACCAGGTGCACGGTGTACTGCATTAACAAAAACAATATGGTATGTGGGGAATGCCTTAGTAGAGAAAATCGTCGAATTTCAGTTAGAGAAATTTCAGTAATTCTTGGTGCGAGTGTAGGATCTGCCCATAGTACTGTTCGTAATCTGGGTTACAGTAAAGTTTGTTCGCAATGAATTCCTCGTCTCTTGTCTAATGAACAAAAATGCTTGCGAATGAGCTTATATCTGCAACACCTCACAGACTATAGGCAAAATGGTGATGACTTTCTTCTGTCAATAGTTGCTGGTGACGAAACATTCAAATTCACCAACGCCGAAGAAGTTTAAAGCACAACCTTCTGTAGGCAAGTTTATGTTAACATTTTTTTTTAGACCCTGAACGACCCTTGTTTATATATCAATGCAAATCTGTACAACTGTACAACTTTGAACGAGCTTCATCAAGCAATAAGAAAGAAAGGTCCAGAAAAACTTACACGTGGGGCCATTTTGCTGCACGACAATGCTAAGGCTCATGCTGTTAATGTGGTAAAAGAAAATCTTCAACGAAAGAAATTGAGGGTTTTAGACAATCCATCCTATAGCCCGCGTCTATTTGAAAAAGGCGTTAAAAGGTCGGTATTTTAAGTCTGACGCAGAAGTACAGATAGCTGTGGAAGACTTCTTCAATCAGCAGCCACAAGAATTCTATGAGCATGGTATACGTCGGTTAGTAAAACAATGGGATAGGTGCCTTAATTGTGACGGTAATTATTTGTAATTAAATTATTGAATACAATTGAACACACCTCGTAGTTCAAACTCAAAGCTTAGTTGATGTCTGATTTCTATCAAGTGAACTACCACCGCACACCAATTGTACCATTGTCCAAAATTCACACACCTCGTATATCAGGGGCAATAAATGATGAACCATCCTAGGACTCCTCATATAATCTTAGGGTCCTCTATAACACTAGAATAGCAAGATTTTGGTAGTTACTTCAATATCCAGAAGATAAATGGGTAAATGGGAGCATCATTACAAAATACTAGACGGGTCACAATATTGGTCCATCACCAGATTCCTTAATTATTTTTTTAATAATACAAATATTAGGAAACGTTAAAACAAAGCTATAAAAATTAGCTTTATTTAAATACCGATGCCACTTAGATACTAAAAAGCTATCAGTTTGCTTCAAAATGACAACGAGATCAAGTTCTACGGTGATGAAATTAGCTGTAAGTACCTTTTACATTTGAAAAAATTGGACAAGTTCAATGCAACAACATAGACACCTTTCACAGTAACCCGGCAGAAATTAGGAACCTCTCATGTAGATTATAACATTATAACTGCATTTAAAAAATGTGTACTGAAAGTTTAAAATTAACCAAATTCAGTTATTATACAATCATAACCAAATGCACTAAAATTACCTACAAACTCAAAAGTTTATACATTACTTAATCAGGCCAGGAATACACTTGCGGAGAGTGAAGCTGTGAA
The DNA here is from genome assembly GCA_014611495.1 of Limonius californicus. Lineage (NCBI taxonomy): Eukaryota > Metazoa > Arthropoda > Insecta > Coleoptera > Elateridae > Limonius > Limonius californicus. Next base: position 27,959 of record JABXWE010009523.1, on the reverse strand, counting down.
ATCCACTGTGTGGGTGACAAAGTTAAGAATAGCAACCAGCAGTTAACCTGGCATACAGTAGTAAGGTTAAAAATATTTGTTTTTCTGGGCTAATTTTGTAAATACCTAGGTCTCATCGAATGCCTACTTATCAAACATGAGGAGAAGTTATATGCACCAAAAACGCGGTTCATTCAATAAAACGAATAGCTTAGATAGTGAGAGTCATAGTTGCATTCAAATTATGTTTCATATGTTAATACGGTCTCGTGCTCTTCCACGGCTCGATGCATACGTTCAAAGTCGTTGGCAAAGGTCGAACTACTAATAAGGACTTACTAATATTACACACAACACATAGGCCAACTACAGCTAAAATAATTTGTTGTGGCATGCCATTGCTGAAGTCAGATTTAAGGTTCTCACTGATCTGGAATGTTTGTCAATTTTAATTCAAAGTATGTTAAATAATATTAAAGAAAGAGAACACAAAAATTAAAGGAAGCTTATGACTAGCAAAAGGATTCTGTCCAATTGTAACATCTAAAAAGTAAACAAACACAATGAAAAATACAAACTTCTTCATAATATATTACAGCAAAAATTGATGAAATTTTGTCCTGAAAATTTCCAAATTTTGGCAAATAATTTCCATACATTTATAACCGAGTAAGATCTCACAAGAGCCAAATAACAACTTCACATAAATTAAATGAAAAAGTACTTACATTTTGAAAATCATATTGACAAAAAAATTGCATTGGTATACTTATTTAACTTTCGTTTTTATATAATACAATCAAACTTCTATACTTTACCTGTTTGGAATATTTAGCTTCCACAAGTAGTAGACGTACCTACTAACATTCCGGAAGCGTACCCAAGAGCGGTAATAGTGGATTAAAACGGTTTTTAATAATAATTGCATGATATTAAACGTTAAATAAATAAAAGGCGTCAAAGTAGAAATTTCCAATAACTGTAGAGGCCTTAATATTAAAGTTAGGGAGATTTGCAAAAGATACCGATTCTTAATTAGGATACAACTAAGCACATTCCCGTATTTAAATTAAAGTTCGTAAACAAAACGTTACCGGAAGACATGTCTTACTTCCGTTTCCTCTTGGGGACTTTTAAAAAAGTTACTGTTTAGCTAATTTATACATGTTCAAATTTAAAATGCATACGTTTCCAGTGGAGGATCATGCATAAACACTGCATCACTGTAAATGAAAAATGGGAGACCCAAATTTGTTTCTGTATAAAAATAATAACAATACTTACGAACGTTACGTGAATACAATACATGTTAAAGCTACAGTTTGCTTATGGAAATCGCGATAAACAATTAAACCCTCCAGATCTGGGGTCGGTAGCCTTTTGAAGAATCGGGCCACTTGAGTAACCAATAAATGGTGGCGGGTAGGTGAGGAGCGATCGTCATGCTACATCTCTTAGAAAACCTTTTTTTTTTGTAAGCTTAGCTATGAAACCAATGGCACTACTTTGCCCCTTAATTCGGAATGTGGTATATCTTTCGATCCACGAAATCTTAAATCCGCTGCTCCATTCGATATTCGGTAGGTTCTAATATACAACGTCACCCACTATCATACAATCAGTTCTGCGATTAGTGAAACCAATCAAACTGTGAAAGCCGACAACTAGCCATCGAAGCAAACCCCTGCAAAATTCTTTGCTCATGTAACTAAATTGCTTCCGAGTTAGACGATGAAATACTACTGATATAAAAGTAGCATCGATGTTTCGGCATATCCACATATCAACATATCGGTTTAGCAACATATGGATATACATACATGCGAACAGATATACATATATTATTGACATATGGAAATTTCAACGTCTAGCTATAACGATATATTCACATATCGACATATTAACATATGGATATACATACGTACTGACATACGGAAAATTCAACTTGTAAAAATCAACTTATCAATACAGATATATTTATAGCAACTCAAAACACTATCGATAACGATATATTCACATATCGACATATTAACATATGGATATATCTTTACAGTGAAATTTCCCTTCGCGGACACCCCTCTTACACGGACACCTTCCTTGGACGGACAGTTTCTTGTGGTCCCGACCGACTCTCATATAATTTGCATTGTGTTACCTCCCTCTTGGACGGACATTCTCTTGAATGGACGCGGACATAAGTAAATGTTCTCTTAAACGGACTAAAAATAAAAAGTGACGTCGCTCTATCGGCATATCCACAAATAAACGTATCGACATATCCTTATATGGGATATACATATATGTCGACAAATCTTTATCCTCATATATTAACTTATCAATATATCATCTATATACATACCAACATAATTAAATCTTGATGTAAATTAAATGAAAACGTTAGTTAGGTACGACTGTTTTAATTTTTTTGAAACTCCCTTGCGTATTCTCGCCTACTACAGTCGAATCACCTTAATTGCAAACATTAAAATAATGAGACAAATTTTAATCATTACTTTATGTAACAACAACATTAAAAATTATATCCTTGTGATGAAAACAGATATTGAACAATTAAAAAATATTTATTAGTTAGCATTCCTATATTAAAGAGTTGTCACTATCAAAAAATTAACACGACTAGAGACGATTTTTTTCTAAATCAACCTCACTAAATATACCAGGGGACTTAAATATATTTTTGTTATTTACTTCGTTCAGAATACATAGACAGAGACTTTTATAAAACATTTGGAGTAGGCAGATAGAAACCTACATTACCCATGTGTGCAGTGAATTTTTAATGTGCTATTTAACAACAATGTTTGTAAAAAGTTTTGATTTACTATGACTGGAAAAGATTCTATTACCAAGATATATCCATAATATAGGTATCGATACATATATCGGAAATATCTATATACGAATGACCTTTGCACCTGAATCATATAATGACTCGCAACGAGATTTGAATTTCGTACACATATGTTGAAACCAAGCTACAATCAATGCAATGGAAGCATGCGAGTTTCCCCAATGCCAAACAATTCAAGCAAACATTCGAGAACCGAAAACTTATGGGTACTGTTTTCTGGGACAGGTAAGGCGTATTGTTGGTTGATTTCCTTTGTCTACGACAATTCTTGCAAATGAGTATGGTGATACCTTAAGAACGTTGAGAAGGGTGATTCAAAACATAAGGGGAGGATTGCTTACCTCTGGAGTCGTGCTTTTGTGCGATAATGCACAACCGCATGCGGCGGCTCGCATTGTGCAACTCATTAAACCATTTAAATAGCAAATTTTTAGCCATCCCCCATACAGGATCAACTTAACGCCGAGTATCTATGACTTCTTCCTCCCTCTTAAGAATTCTTTAAGAACCCGCGACTACCCATCGGCTACCCATCGACTACGATGGTTTCAAAAGGATGGTATAACATTGGTTTTCGTAACAAGCAGCAAATCAAAAATATTGTACTACGATATAATAAATGTTTAAATTAAAATGGTGTCTATGTGGAGAAATAGTTGAGAAGTATATCCAAGAACTTTGCAGATTTGGTTTACGGCCGTTACGGTCGTTTTAAATAATGAAATATCCAATATATTTCTAACACAATTTCCCTGAATATGGTGAACAAAGAACATAGTTTCAAGAACAAAGTTCTAGTTAGTATTAATTTCAAATTGTTGAAATGTAATTATTTAAACATTATTAAATTATATCATTCCTATGAGACCAATTTTTCAATTTATTTCGAAATGACACACTACAATTCACCTTGTTATTGATATTTGTTTCATCCTAATTTTATTAACAGATAAATGAGCCGCGTGAAGATGTTAGTGATGTACTTCGTAAATATGCGTAACTGCTAAATAATTATGTAAACTGTCCATCTGAGTAATATGTTTCTGACGAAAGATGTTTTCGGAATGGTAAACCACGCTAGATTGCCTTCCAGCAATACAATTATCCAGTGTATAATTAATTTTTTTATACTCGTGGAAAATATACTGGTTGGATACACACAAATATATTTGAATATGTCGCCCTTATGATATCGATGCGGGATTTGGGAACAAAATAGTTGAAACACGTGGAAGGGATCTGGAATTAACTTATAGATTTTTCCATTTACGTCAAGTGCAAGCTCATTTCTTTAAATTCAACTAGCGGTTATTCAAAGTTTTCAACATAAAGATTCATATAGCATAGCTGTAACATTATTTAATTCAAGTCTGAGGGCTGCTGATGATTACAAACCGGACACGATTAATTTTACACACTCTATAAAAAATATAATTAGTGAGAAGTAAGAGTAGCATTAACCTAAATAAAATAGGATGTGTTTACTCGTGTTTTTACCTACAGCTTGGCCAATATAGCTGAAACCCTGGTCGCGGATTGCGCACAAGCAAAGTGCTTAAGTGGGGCGGGGCTCATTCTTGACTTGAACTAGGCGCTTGTAATATTGGTATTGGCTGAAGAGGAGGCAACTCGTATAACGACCTTTGCCTTATAGAATTGTATGTGAAATGTATATTTTATGAGGCAATAAATACTTTGAAAATTCAATATCGGTATAGAAGTAACCTAGCCCCTGACCCTAACCCTGGCCGTGGATTCCGTACAAGCAAGGTGGCTTAGTGCGAACGGGGCGCATTCTCAACTTGAACTAGGCGCTTGTAGTATCGGTATAGTCCAAGATATAATAGTAGTAGCCTGGCCCTTGGTCCTAACCCTGGCCGTGGATTCCGAGCAACCAAAGTGGCTTAAGTGGGGACGGGGCTCATTCTCTACTTGAATTAGGCGCTTGTAATATCGGTATAGTCCATGAAATAGTAGTAGTAACGTGGTCCCTGGCCCTAACCCTGGCCGCGGATTCCACACAAGCAAGGTGGTTTAAGTGGGGACGGGGCTCATTCTCAACTTGAACTAGGCGCTTGTAGTATCGGTATAGTCCAAGATATAATAGTAGTAGTCTGGCCCTTGGTCCTAACCCTGGCCGTGGATTCCGAGCAACCAAAGTGGCTTAAGTGGGGACGGGGCTCATTCTCTACTTGAATTAGGCGCTTGTAATATCGGTATAGTCCATGAAATAGTAGTAGTAACCTGGCCCCTGGCCCTAACCCTGGCCGCGGATTCCGCATAAGCAAGGTGGCTTAAGTGGGGACGGGGCTCATTCTGAACTTCAACTAGGCGCTTGTAATACTGGTATAGTCCAAGAAATAATAGTAGCAGCCTGGCCCCTGGCCCTAACCCTGGCCACGCATTCCGCACAATCAAGGTGGCCGACGTGGGGACGGGGCTTGAACTAGGCGTTTGTAATATCGGTATAGTCCAAGAAATAGTAGTAGTAGCCTGGCCCTAACCCTGGCCGCGGATTTCGCACAAGCAAGGTGACTTAAGTGGGGACGGGGCTCATTCTCAACTTGAACTAGGAGCTTGTAATATTGGTATAGTCCAAGAAATAATAGTAGTAGCCTGTGAGTTTATCCATCGCATTTTAACTACAGCTACCGCACCAAATGATAGTTTCTATCGCGGCTTCAGCTCAGTTGGTACTATGAGTAATAATACAAACTGATTGCTATGCAATTATTCTCTATGCTGGAGTAAGATGCGATGTTACTGTTACCATTTTATATTTATAATATGTGAATATGGGCTGCCATGTCAAGCTCAGGTAGTAGCGGGCGGCTGTGTGTTATATTTATTTACCCGAACAGTATTTTTTACGTGCACTGCATCTTAATGTTGTTATTATACCAGAATGCTGTATCTAAGTAAGTAGTTGTTGGAAGCACGGGCGTAGTAAATATAACCAACTGTGTTAGTAGTTACTGTGTGTGGCATGTTTTTAATGATTTTTCGCCTAGCAATCATTTGGGAGGTAGTCGAATTATTATTCTTATGAATGCTACACCAATGCCAGAAAGACATCAGCTGACTTTTACGCGGGGGTTGGCCAACTAAGATGTAACTCACCCCCGTCGTATATCGGGGATGAAAGAGACTTCCATGAGCAGCAATGTCTGGCGGCCCAGTCCAGTCATTATACGGAGCTCCCTCTGGAGGATTGGTGCACCAGAAAATGCATAACTATCATGTATAATTAAGATTGGCTGTAGCCACATCAGCTGCCCCGTACATGAACTTTAAATTCCGCTCGAAACACCACCAAGGCGGAGGTAGGCGGAGGACCCCCGACAAGTACAACTGACCACAATGTATTGACCGATCAGTAAGCGTGTGTTTCATAATTTGTTACATGTCACCTGTCTGTCGCCGCCAATGAGTTCCGGTCGCATCCGCTGTTTGTTTACCCAGGTACCGCATAAATGAAATGCAGAAGTTTTACATAATTAAATTTTTTATACGCTCCTCGTATGGCCAATCCTAACAGAAGCAACGAAACACTTAACTTAAATCGTATGCCGCTCATGAGCTTCTAATATGTACCAAGGGTATGTTACTAAGATTTCGCCGTAATTTTTAAATTTTAAAGCGTGAATCACTATTATATGAATTTTGAGTTTAACTACTCTTCGAGAAGTATTATGTTGTTCAAATATTTGAACTAATGAAATGTGTCATTACTGTTACTAAAACTACGAAAAACATTCTCGTATTCTGTGCAACCTGAATCGCGCTAGATATACAAACTACAATTTATTAGAGCAAATGTAAATATATCATTTACTAAGACAAACATTCATAGCGTAATAAATTGAGCTTACATCTAATTATGTTCAAAGAAAAATAAACAAGCATTAGATTCAAAGTAAAGTAGCTACAACATGATGCTGTTGTTTGCCGTTACATCGTTAGTTCAGTATTACGTAGAATTTTCCGCCTGAATGTGAACTTCCGGAACAATCATCTCGTTTATTGTTACCAGTGATGTGAATGCATAAAAACAGCTAATCCAGAAGCGAATCAGCTGGTACGAAAGTAAGCATTTCTTTAGGGTTGTTAAAAATAGATAATAATATTTAGATAAGTTGCTTTATTAGGTTAGTCAGTGCCCTATCTTATAAACTTGATAATAGTCTTCCTCCTCTCCGGATAATTCCATGTCTACGTTGATAAATTGCCCAAAAAACAAACAGCAGATATGACAGCGTGACACAGTCCCCATCGTAAAATGTTCTCTTAATTGTTACTACTACTGAAGGAACAGTGTTAATCTGTATGAAGTAGTGATAATTATTTCTGCCTTGCAATCGGATAGACCCAGGTTCAAATCCCCGTAAGGATTAACATGTATTTTCATTGACACACGGTAGCACTTAACATCATATTCACTCTTCTTGGTACCATACATATACATTTGACACTAGATTACGATGTTCTACTCTGATAATTTGGAGTGTTACTAAATGCATGTAGTACACGTTTCGCAATGCTTCGTACACATTAGTTTTAGAGCAAACTGTTTAATGAGAGTTTCTAATCGGGCTTTAAGGATTTTACCTAAATATTGAGGTTTAAGCAAGGCCTGTAAGAGCTGCTAAAAAATGTTTTACTAAATAAAATTCTCATTAAGATAAGGGTTGAAGTGATAATTAAACAAGTAAAAATGGCGTATTTCCAAAGGTTTTGAAATTTTCAAAAAAAATTTTTCTATTCGGGCCTCTTTGCCTACAATATTCACGAAAAAGGAAATTGAACTGATAATTAAACAATTTATAACAGTGTATTCCCGAAGGTTTTGTAATTTTCAATACCTTATTTTTCTAATCAGGTTCTGAGAATTGTGCCTAAATTTTGAGACCTAAGAAAGGTTGGAAAGCCTGCCAGTAAGTTGTTTTACTAAAGAAAATCATCATTAAAAAGAGAATTGAACTGATAATTAACCAATTAAAAATGGCGTATTTCCAAAGGCTTTGAAATTTTCAAAAATATATTTTTCTAATCGGGCCCTAAGAATTTTGCCTACATTTTGAGGTCCGAGAAAAGTTCGAAAGGGCTGTTAATAATATGTTTTACTAAAACAACATTCACAAAAACGAAAATTGTACTAATAATTTAACAATTTATAACAGCGTACTTTCGAAGGTTTTGTAAGTTTGAAAACCTTATTTTTCTAATCGGGTTCTAAGGATTATGCCTAAATTTTGAGACCTAAGGAAGGTTCGAAAAGCTGCCAGTAAGCCATTTTACTAACGAAAATCCTCATTAAGATGATGAGGATTGAACTGATAATTAACCAATTAAAAATGGCGCAATTCCAAAGGTTTTGAAATGTTCAAAAATATATTTTTCTAATAGGGTGCTAAGAATTTTTCCTACATTTTGAGGCCTGAGAAAAGTCCGAGGGGTTGTTAATAATATGTTTTACTAAAATAACATTCACAAGAACGAAAATTGAACTGACAATTTAACAATTTATAACGTGTATTTCCGAAGGTTTTGTAATTTTCAGAACCTTATTTTTCTAATCAGGTTCTGAGGTTTGTGCCTAAATTTTGAGACCCGAGAAAGGTTCGAAAGGCTGCCAGTAAGTTGTTTACTAAAGAAAATCCTCATTATATCAAAATTGAACTGATAATTAACCAATTAAAAATGGCGAATTTCCAAAGGCTTTAAAATTTTCCAAAATATTTTTTTCTAATCGGGCCCTAAGGGTTTTGCCTACATTTTGAGGCCTGAGAAAAGTCGGAACGGGCTGTTAATAATATGATTTACTAAAAAATATTCACATAAACGAAAATTGAACTGACAATTTAACAATTTATAAACAAATATTTCCGAAGGTTTTGTAATTTTCAGAACCTTATTTTTCTAATCAGGCTCTGAGGTTTGTGCCTAAATTTTGAGACCCGAGAAAGGTTCGAAAGGCTGCCAGTAAGTTGTTTTACTAAAGAAAATCCTCATTAGATCAAAATTGAACTGATAATTAACCAATTAAAAATGGCGTATTTTCAAAGGCTTTGAAATTTTCAAAAATATATTTTTCTAATCGGGCCCTAAGGGTTTTGCCTACATTTTGAGGCCTGAGAAAAGTCCGAACGGGCTGATAATAATATGTTTTACTAAAAAATATTCACATAAACGAAAATTGAACTGACAATTTAACAATTTATAACCGTGTATTTCCGAAGGTTTTGTAATTTTCAGAACCTTATTTTTCTAATCAGGCTCTCAGGTTTGTGCCTAAATTTTGAGATCCGAGAAAAGTTCGAAAGGCTGCCAGTAAGTTGTTTTACTAAAGAAGATCCTTATTAGATCAAAATGTAACTGATAATTGACCAATTAAAAATGGCGAATTTCCAAAAGCTTCGAAATTTTCAAAAAATATATTTTTCTAATCGGACCCTAAGGATTTCGCCTACATTTTGAGGCCTGAGAAAAGTCCGAACGGGCTGTTAATAATACGTTTTACTAAAATAACATTCACAAAAACGAAAATTGAACTGACAATTTAACAATTTATAACGTGTATTTCCGAAGGTTTTGTAATTTTCAGAACCTTATTTTTCTAATCAGGCTCTGAGGTTTGTGCCTAAATTTTGAGACCCGAGAAAGGTTCGAAAGGCTGCCAGTAAGTTGCTTACTAAAGAAAATCCTCATTAGATCAAAATTGAACTGATAATTATCCAATTAAAAATGGCGAATTTCCAAAAACTTTGAAATTTTCAAAAATATATTTTTCTAATCGGGCCTTAGAGTTTTTCCTACATTTTGAGGCCCGAGAAAAGTCCGAACGGGCTGTTAATAATACGTTTTACTAAAAAATATTCACATAAACGAAAATTAAACTGACAATTTAACAATTTATAACCGTGTATTTCCGAAGGTTTCGTAATTTTCAGAACCTTATTTTTCTAATCAGGCTATGAGGTTTGTCCCTAAATTTTGAGATCCGAGAAAAGTTCGAAAGGCTGCCAGTAAATTGTTTTACTAAAGAAGATCCTCATTAGATCAAAATTAAACTGCTAATTGACCAATTAAAAATGGCGAATTTCCAAAAGCTTTGAAATTTTCAAAAATATATTTTTCTAATCGGGCCCTAAGGGTTTTGCCTACATTTTGAGGCTTGAGAAAAGTCCGAACGGGCTGTTAATAATACGTTTTACTAAAAAATATTCACATAAACGAAAATTGAACTGACAATTTAACAATTTATAACCGTGTATTTCCGAAGGTTTTGTAAATTTCAGAACCTTATTTTTCTAATCAGGTTCTGGGGTTTGTGCCTAAATGTTGAGACCCGAGAAAGGTTCGAAAGGCTGCCAGTAAGTTGTTTTACTAAAGAAAATCCTCATTAGATCAAAACTGAACTGATAATTAACCAATTAAAAATGGCGTATTTTCAAAGGCTTTGAAATTTTCAAAAATATATTTTTCTAATCGGGCCCTAAGGGTTTTGCCTACATTTTGAGGCCTGAGAAAAGTCCGAACGAGCTGTTAATAAGACGTTTGACTAAATAATATTCACAAAAACGAAAATTGAACTGATCATTAATCAATTCTTAAGAGTATATTTCCGAAGGTTTTGTAATTTTCAAAACCTTATTTTTCTAACCGGGCTCTGAGAATTGTGCCTAAATTTTGAGACCTGAGAAAGGTTCGAAAAGCTGGCACTAAGTTGCTTTACTAAAGAAAATCTACGCTAAGACAAGAATTGAACTGATAATTAAACAATTAAAAACAGCGTATTTCCAAGGGTTTTGAAATTTTCAAAACTGTATTTTTTTAATCGATATCTAAGAATTTTGCCCAAATTTTGAGACCTAAATGTTCACTAAAATGATAATTAACCTGATAATTAAACAATTTAAGAATTTACTTAAGGTTTTGACATTTTTAAAAATATAATTTTCTAGTCGGACCCTAAGCATTTTGTCTACATTGTGAGTCCTGAAAAACGTATAAAAGGTCCGTTAATAGATTTTTTACTATAGAAAAATTTCATTAAAACGATAATTGACCTGATAATTAAATAATTAAAAACGGCCGCCACATTAAGGTTTTAAAATTTTTAAAAATATATGGATTTATCGGACCCTAAGGATGTTGCCTACATTTAGAGGCCTGAAGAAATCTGAAAAGGCTGTTAATAGATTGTTTTACTAAAAAATATTCGAAAAAACGAAAATTGAATTGATAATTAAATAATTAAAAACGGCTTCACATTAAGGTTTTCAAATTTTTAATAATATATTGTTTTAATCAGACCGTAAGGGTTTTGCCTACATTTAGAGGCCTGAAGAAGTCCGAAAAGGCGGTTAATAGATTGTTTTACTAAAAAAATATTCGAAAAACGAAAATAATTGATAATTAGCTAATTAAAAACGATTTCCACATTAAGGTTTTCAAAGTTTTAAAAACATATTGTTTTAATCGAACCCTAAGGATGTTGCCTACATTTAAAGGCCTGAAGAAGTCCAAAAAGGCTGTTAATAGATTGTTTTACTAAAAAAATATTCGAAAAAACAAAAATTAAACCATTTATAACAGCGTATTTCCAAAGCTTTTGAAATTTTCTGAAATATGTTTTGTCTAATAGAGCTTTACGGATTTTTTTCTATATCTTGAGACCCGAGAAAGGTCCAGTAGGACTATCAAAAGATTGTTTTCGTAAACAAAATCTTCGCTAAAATGAAAGTTGATCTGATAATAAAACAATTATAAATAGCGTATTCCAAAGGTTGTAATATTTACAAAAATATATTTTTCTATTCAATCTCTAAGGATTTTGCCTATATTTTGAGACTAAAAAAGATCCGAAAGGGCTGCCAAACAATTATTTTACCAAAGAACTGACGATGTTTACTACTTATTTCCTATACATTTCAAATCTTAGAAATTGTTAATGTTATAATAGTTCTAAAATACAACTCTAATTATTTAAACAAATTTCCTAGGCTTAAAAATGTTTCAAGAAGGGAATGTTCACAAACATTGGAACAGAAAGAATAATCTTTTAGCGGTAATGAAACGGCTACTGCATTTTTCATCCAAAGAAATATGTCCCTCATTAAGGTCTTACAACCAGGCCCGTATTATAGTATATGAAGGGATAGAAGCCCCTCATCGTATTTTCCCCGCTTATTATAAACAAATAATGCAACATTTCAAAAGTGTATAATAGTGTATTTAATAATATAGACATTATTTAACAAAATCTAATCATTTAAAATAACAAAGACACAATGAATTAAATATTTTACTCAAACTTAAAAAAAAGTTGAAGATGCCAGCCTTTTCGTTTTACCGGAAATACGTACTGACGTTCCGGCGGCGTTGCCAGATGTATTTGTGCTCATTGTTGATAAATAGAGCTTATCGAATTATAGTTAATAAACGGCAATTTCTAATATGTCAAACACACAGCTATTGTCATGCTTCCATCATTTCGTTCACGGAAATTTAGAATGTCTGAAATATTGTGAGGTTATGTGTGTACTTGGGCTTGATTGGTTTAAGTCATTTTTATTGTGATTTATAATATTTCTCTAAACGGATCCATCTAAATAAAGTTTTATACGGAATTCGCCACGTACGATGTAGACGGTCACAATATTTTATATAGTATTTTGAGTGAAAAACTACACATTAATAAGTAAGTATACAAAATATATAATTAATTATAACAGCCTTTTCGTCCCACCGCTGGTCACCAGCATCACGTGCTTCTCCTCGGCGCCAAGGTAGAAACACAGGGGACCTACATGTTAACGCTGGCTCCGAAAAGAGAAATTCCAAAGAAAATTTGTAGCATTAAGACTCGACGGTTGCCAGTCGGATTGGGGAACTGTGTAGGGTGGGTTGCAGACCACCTACCCATACTTTTAATTTGCAGGTCGGCCTTTTAAATAAAACGAGCGTAAACACCAAGAACACTTATTGAGTCTTCATAACACACTTCCATTCACGGTCGCCATGTTTATTTTTGTCCCTTCCCGCTTCACCTGCAGCTCATGTCAACCACTAGTGCCATCTACGCACAGTTGACAACAGCTCCAGAATGAGGCGCCAAATTCAAATTAAAAAATAGCCTACAAATTATATGAAATATTCGATAATGTAGAAACATCGCCGCACAAATTTGTTTTGAGTATTCGTAAATAAGATAGCGTTTATCGACCTAAAGCTGATAGTTGCTACATTCTCCTACTGGTAATATATTTAACACACACCTAATTAAATATAAAAGCAAATTTTTAAAATACCAACAAAATGATCTTTAAGATACTTGTTAAATATTCAATCTGGCAACAATGCGTAAATTTGCGGGCGTATACAAAATCACATTAAAGTAACTTTGTTTTCTACCTGGGTAAATATATAAAATATAAATGAAGTACATCTGGCCACCATAATCTGTGACGAAAACTTTACAAGTACTTTCTACTTGCTCACACAGGTTTCTGAAAAGGCCTTGTCATACATATTGTAGCCAACAGCTGGTAGATTCTCCTATTGGTAATATATCTAACCCAGTGAATACAGAAGTAAATTTTAAAAGTATTGCTAAAATCTTTAGATTACATGTTAAACGTTTCAATCTGGCAACCCAGCGTATGTTTACAGATACAAAAAAAATAGTTTAAATGTAACTTTATTTGCTACTTCAATATAAAAAAGATGTGATATTGTAGGGTGCATTTGGCTACAGTAGTTACGGATGTTCAAATACAACGAAAAAACATTCTACAATGCACAAGTTGTTTTTCACATAAATTCTGCACCAATATTGCCATACGTGCTTGGATTGACTGTACATAAATACGATAAATAATTATCAAATTACAGCTTATAGCTGGTAGATTTTCTATTTGCCATATATCCAACACGTAACTATTGCGATTCATTCGCAAATTTTAACAGTACTGGTAAAATCATTGGATTAGTTGTTAACTTTTCAATCTGGCAACATTGTGTGTTTGCGAGCACATGAAAAATAAATTTAGTACAGCCTTATTTTCTACTTATACATAAAACAAAATAAATATGGTATTGTACCCCGCCATGGGGTATATCTGGCCCCCGTAGTCAAGTATGTTCAAAGATCCAATACAACAACAAAAACTCCATAATGTACCAGTACGTATTTTCATTGACGACTAGTAAGTACATATGATGAATAATTATAGAATTAGAAATTACATACAGCTGGCAGATTCTTCTATTAGTGATATATCTAGCATATAATTACTGCAATACGAAAACAGTACTAATAAAATCTTTGCATTGCATGTTAACTTTTCAATCTGGCAACACTGCTTATGTTTGCGGGTACATAAGAAAGCATTTTAAAGTATCTTTATGTTTCAGTTAATACAAAAAAAATGTGATATTGTAGGGTTCATTTGACCACAGTAGTCACGTATGTTCAAATACAACAAAGACAACTCCATAATGTACAAGTGCTTCCTCAAATAAATTCAAAATCAACATTGCCATACGTATTTGCATTGACTACTCTTAAACACGATAAATAATTTTCGAACTACAGATAGTAGCTGCTAAGTAAGTTCGTCTATTGGCGATATATCCAATACAAACTACTGCGATATAAAAGCAAATTTTAACAATACCCGTAAAATCTTTGCATTACATGTTAACTTTTCAATCTGGCAACACTGTTTATGTTTGCGGGTACATAAGAAAGCATTTCAAAGTAACCACTTAAATATAAAAAAATGTGATATTGTAGGATTCATTTGGCTACAGTAGTTACGTATATTCAAATACAACAAAGAAAACTCCATAATGTACATGCTTCCTCAAATAAATTCGAAACCAACATTGCCATGCGTATTCGCATTGACTGTTTTTAAATACGATAAATAATTTTCGAACTACAGATAATAGCTGCTAAGTAAATTCGTCTACTGGCGATATATCCAATACATAACTACTGCGATATAAAAGCAAATTTTAACAATACCGGTAAAATCTTTGCGTTACATGATATCTTTTCACTCTGGCAACACTGCGTTTGCTTGCGAGTAAACAGAAAGAAATTTGATGTAACTTTATTTTGTATTTAAACATACGAAAAATTAAATACATATAGTATTGTACTCCAGAATGGGTTGTAATTGTCCTGGATATTCAATCTTCAAATATAACGACGAAAACTCCATAATGTACTAGTACGTAATTACACTGACTATTTATAAATATGATAAATAATGATCGAATTACA
Source organism: Limonius californicus (assembly GCA_014611495.1). Classification (NCBI taxonomy): domain Eukaryota; kingdom Metazoa; phylum Arthropoda; class Insecta; order Coleoptera; family Elateridae; genus Limonius; species Limonius californicus. The sequence goes on along the minus strand of JABXWE010009523.1, from coordinate 12,813 downwards.
GCTGGTAAATCCTTCTATTAGTCCAACACATAACTACTGCGATAAAAAAGCAAATTCTAACAACATTGGTAAAATCATTGGATTACATGTTAACTATGCAATCTGACAACACTGCGGATGTTCGCTGTATTTTCAACCTGTGTAGCATAAAACCAAAACAAGCTCAAGAAAATATATTAAGTTTTAAAACAATCACACAGCGGTTGCAAATGAATAAGTAAGTTCGATTTATTTCTGCAGTAATGTAAGGTTATGTCCGTACTTTGATTGACTCAAGCCATTTGAATCCTCGAAAAACACTAGAAATATACTTCAGTATCGTTCAGAAGTAAAATTTAAAAATACCATTTCCAAATTTTAATGTTAGGCCATAAAGAAAAATATTCAACTACAGTACCTATATAAAAATCAAAAAAAAAATGGTATGGGAGTCCATCGTTCTTCAGATTTCTTTGTCCTGAAAAATCACACAAAAGATGAAACTGAAATATCCGATTTTCGCTCAAGAAATAGAAATTTAATTAGACAATGGTAGTTTTCGTTTTCATTGATGTCGAAATACCTCTAAAACATCTGGCAGCCAATTGTTACATCATTTACTACTAGCACTTCATTCCTGACTCTATTTTGATGATACAGCCTTGGCTACATATCAAATGGATTTTCACAAAGTAATTTTATTGTAGAAAAACTGAAATCTTTTCCAACGATAGATTAAAATGCTTCTTGGATATTCCTCTAACACTGTTCTACAATAACAGTATTTAAATTTAAATTCTCATCTCTTTTGCACAAGGCTAGTGGTACACATACGCGTAGAAATTCAGAAATACGACCCTGCTCCCACATCTGTGGACTATTAAGACTGCTATTATTTAACCACCTCCAACGCTAAATAACAGATTACGTTTACCTACTTGCCGCAACAGGCGGTACGATTTTGTCTGTAAACTTAAGTAAATCATAGGGAAAATACTGAAAATAGATCAACAGAATCAAATCTCAACCAGATCGTTTTCATATGTTATCTAAGAACCATTGTTTCTTAGAACGTGAAACCGTTGCCAACGTATTGAATTTCACTATTACACAACTTTGGAAAACCCAGTTCGCATCGATTTCAAATTAAAGAACTTCAAAGTAGATACTAAAAATTTAGGATCTCCTAACACAAGTGAGTTGGGTTGCAGGAGAAAGTGAAAATATTGAATTTTTTAAATAAAGCATAAGAAAAAAGACAGAATGAAATATACAGCGTTGTGATTAAATTGCGCACAAAATTGTGATGTAATTTTTCTCAAATAAATATGTTAAGTGGGTTGCTAATTTTGTTTCACCATTTAACTGGTAAGGAGGTCTATCAAAATAAGGGTGAAAATGGGGTTGCCACTTAAAAATAATAATAATGACGTCATAAAACAGAAATAAAAGCCGATAGAAAAAAATTTAAGTTAGGAAGTAACTCTTTTAAAAATAAATTGACGTGTTTCGGGGTTTTCCAAAAAACACATTCGATATAAAAATTATGAATTTTATGAGGTACTTTATCACACATACAGGGTTGCTCATTAGTCCACAAAAGTCCAACACTGCCATTATTAAAATGATTTGGAGGTATTTCTATTTTTTTAATATGTGCCTAAATGCGCACATTATAAAAATATACACAATTGACTCGCCATGGCGCAGCATGTTCAAGGTATTATTTTTTAAAATGTACACCGTGTATATTTTAACATTTTGTATTTCAGCGTCAAATTAACTTTCCAACAATTTCTTTTTTTTATTTTCGAATTTCTGAAATATTGTGAGGTTATGTGTGTATTCGGACAAGCAATTTATGATTTTTCTTCATAAACTCTGATGTACAGGTCTATATCTCTCATAAGTAAACTAATTCGAAGTTTATAAATTTCGTATATTTTCTAATTTAGTTCTAAGAAAATATTAACATTTGACGAAGGAACAAAATTTGGATTTACACACTGCATATTATTATATTTTGAAATTGGAATTCTTCACAATTATTATGAATATTGTTCTATACCTAAAATCGATAAATAAATATTCTTACTTTTTCATTGTAAACTATTGAAACAAACATTGAATATTAAACTTTTTATTTCTATCTAATGTAGTAACCATGATTTTGACATAAAGTAACAACATTTATTATTAATAACATAGATAGAAGAATGATTTTATTTCAATTCAAGTATTTATTTATAAGAAATGTGACCTCAGTTCTGTTAAACACAAATGTTCAGTCTTTTCAAAAACAACGTATTTACTGCTCACAACGACTCAAGGGAAATCGTACCAAAAACACTATGAGTTGTCCCATATTATCTGTAGCTGTTGTAGGGATCTGTTACAATTTATTTTATATAACAAATATCAATTTTCGCCAGGTCTGACGATCTAGGTGAACGACTGATGGGATCGCAGCGAGCTGTTCCTGAATTCTCGAGTCAAGAACTGTGGCGTTACTAGTGCGAAATGTGCTGGAGCACCGTCGTGCTGGAACCACATATTTTCCATTAGATTTGGAAGGACATTTGGCAGGACTTGAAGCAAATTAGTTTGCAAGAAATACAAATATTGTGCACCATTCAAATATCACAAAATCGCCTACAATACCTCCCCAAACATTTACAGTGCATTGGCCTTAAATATACAATAAAACACACTGTCGGCCTTGTCCATCAACTTACAATTTTTGGGTTTTCTATTGCATAATGAGTATTCTGTCGGTTTGGGTTACGACTTTGGGTGAAGGAGGTTCACCCGTCAGTGAATAATACTTTCTGAAAAAGATAAGAGTGCTCTTTCCATTGCCAATCTTCATTCACTTTCTGTGAAAATCGTGGATACTAGATTTGATAGAAATAAAAAGTTTAATATTTCAAAGGTTTGTAATAAAACATCTGAAAATATCAATTTTGTATATAGGACAATATTCATAACAATTGCGGAGAATTAAGGTGCCAATTTAAAAATATAATAATATACAGAGTATTCCGTTTGAAAAATTGAGAAAAAGCATATTAGGTAACGATTTTCCCTGCTGTGATTATTAATTGAATGTGCGTTCAACAGATAAATATTGTTAAAATATACGTAACTTCTCGCGGCTCTATAACAGCTGGAAAGAATTACAAAAGTTGGGAGCAAGGGCCATGTGGCGGAGTGTTAAAGGGGTCAACGGGCGGCAGTCTACATGGGGCAGGCTTGGTAGCTAGGCGTAAGCTTGCATATCTTTGGCGTAATAACTAATTAATAGCGTTTGCGAACCTACTAACTGATTGCGATGCGAGTATTCTCTAAGCTGAGGCGAGGTGCGAATTTAGTGTTACCATTTATGTGATTATATATAAAAATGGGCTGCAATGTCATTATCGGCTAGTATAAGCAGTGGCGTTCTTGATAAGGCTACGGTTTATATCCCATGAAGCGTCATACGTATTTACCCAACTGGTTACGTATTACCTACTTGATATTATATGTGGTTTACAAGCATTGGGTACTATTATGGTTGGTATACAAGATTGGTGTGTCTATGTAGGTTGTTGTTGGAAACAGTAGCGTAGTGAATATACGTAGCTAAATGAGTAGATCATGTGCGTGAAATAATTAATCATTATTCCCCTAGCAATCATTCGGGAGGTAGTCAGTCGGCAGAGGTTATATCGTAAATGTGCCTACGTTGAACTATTATTATTATTATTATTATTATTATTAATGCAACTGGCATCGACTGACATCTACGCGGGGGTGCGAACACTGGTGATACTCTCTCCGTGGAACACGCCTCCCCCCCCCCGACTCCTGTGAATAACAGAGAGACTGGCTATGGACGAAGTCCAGATCCTTCTGGAGGATTGGTGCACCAGAAGATATACATAATTGTCGTAATTACTGTATGATTACGAACGACTGCGGCTACACTTGACGCCTCGAATTATTTTATTAATCCTTGTGCCGATCAAAATTTTCACATTTATAAATAAACACGCCTGATGTAAAAATATACAGCATGTCAATATTACAATTTACTTTCGGCTTAGACCGCGTCGTCATTTGGGAACTACACCCAGCATTATAGTAGTAGTAGTAGTTCCCAAATGACGACGCCGTCTAAGCCGAAGGTAAATTGTAATATTGACAGTTCGAGAAACCGCGAAAGCCTCAAAGAATATAAATATACAGCATGTTCTATTTAAAAATAATACATTGAAGATGCTGCTCTATAGCGAGTCACCCTGTACATTTAAAAATATCTTCATAATGTGCGCTTTTTGCACTACATCACAAAAATTCCAAATCATTTTAATAATGCCAATATTAGACTTTGACGAACCAATGAGCAGCCCTGTATACATAAAAATAGAGGACTTTTAAGTTTCGGAATGTTCCTAATTCAAACAGCAGAATACTCTGTAAAAGTTTGTTGTGATCAGCGAGTTCTAATTAAATTCCAATAAAGCACGTTTATAAGTTAACCCATGTGTCAACGTTGGCGTTCAACGATTAATTTGGAAAATTGTGTTTCTGACGTCTTTGAAATAAGCTCTAATATATAATTTCCATTAAACTGAAATTCAACAGAAATCAAATGGATATATAAATGCGCAAAGACAGAAACATTAAACAATTTTATATAGACTTACAAAAAGTTAAATATTGTGGATTTGTTTCATCCTACGTACACAAAAAGAAGATATTTTGAATTACGTATTGCTATTAAATACTAAATTGGTTTTTACTATACCGAAAAAAATGAATACAAATATTATTAGGATTTCTTTTCTACTATTTAGGGAAACAAAAATTAGCTTTTGACATGTAATTTGTTTATACAGGGTGTCTCTTAACTACAGCTTCTTGAGGTCAAATGTATGTGTATTGTGGAGGGCGCTGTTGGCGATTCTTTTTCATATGTCTTTTAACATCATTTACTTTATTGTTAATAATTTTGTTTTTATGGGGAAAGCTTATGACACAGATGTTATTTTGTTACATATTTTTAAGCTGCTATCTGTCACATGTACAATTAAACCAGTGTATTGTTGTATTGCCGAGTTATTGTCGAATTTATTAAATAATTGTTGTTGTATTTAGTGTTTTTAATACGTTATTAAAATCTCTGCGTATTAACATATGGGATTCTAAAAAAATCAGCCGAAGCTACAATATGCAGTAATGCTTACGAAAATGTTCTGCTTCCCCTGAAGTGGATGCGTACCAATTTTCAGCTTGATCCGTCATTTTGTTTGTCAAATATACCCAATGTTAAAAAAATTTTTTCTTGTTTAAAGCGCCATAATTTCCTAACGAAGCACTTTTATACGAAGGTATATTTGATTTAATCGGTCCCATTTAACCCCAGGAAGCCTTTACTTTCAGCACACCCTGTACATGTCTTTATTTTATGTTGTTTTCAAAGCTATTCTTGTAATACGGCTGCTATTTGTTATTTTACAAATGGTTATCTAAGCAAAATATTGTTTCAACGGCCTGATATGCGTTTTCCACCGAACCTTAATTTTTACATACAGAATGCCTAATTAAACGTAACGCTCTACAGTGTCATAGCTGTTTACTAAAACTATTATGTAGCCGTTGATAATTTCAAAATCAGGAGTTACAACTGCTTTATTGATAACTTTATCTTAGTCGCCACACATCAATTAAGGCGAAAAATGAGCATTTAATTATACGCGTATGCATGGTTGGTAAAAATTTCATAATAATGACATCATTGTTGTCGTAAACATTTTGTCTATATGTCTAAAAACATTACAATATTCTAGTACATTACAAATCTTTAAGATATTATTACTAGGTAATTATTTTCTTAATTTTATAGAATAAACGTCTTAAGTAGTGACTGAATTATACTGTTACCAGAGAAACGTTAACTTCCCAAGATATCATATATATTGCTGTGTTATATGAACCTTGATTTAGATAATCAAATACAAATTTAACTTATTTCCGATAACTTAAAGCTATTTTATGCTTTAAAACTGAAAAATAAATTGTTAAAACCTAGAAAAGGTCATGTTCAATTAGTGTTTGTCATCTCCGTTGATTTTGTTTGGGTGTAATATATTCGACAACTATCAACTAACATGTAATTTTAGAGGAAACTGGACCTTTCAATTGTATTTTTCTTGTGAGTAATATCTGGAGATAGGTGTGAAGGACATTTTAATATGATTTTGATAATCATTAATTGTAACATTATTAATTTAAGGTGATTTATGTTGTTAAAAAAGAAAAAACAACGGGGACTTGCCATGAAAATCTTAATGTGAACAGACGCTCGTCTGGCGAGTCAATTAAAATTGTAATTTTGTGTGTTTATTATATCCTGTTTGAATAAAACTATGTTATTAAGTGTTACGGTTCAAATCAGCGTTATTTGTTATTTATCTGTGTGTAAAATAAATAAAATGCAGTAAATTAGCCGAAAATCAAGAATGTGTGGCGTAGTATCAAAGTAGCGTCAGTAGACTTCTGTTGTTTTTTTTCCGACATGTTTTGTTTGTATCTGCGTTTGACGTTTAAAACGTCAACAAACAAGGTTAGGAATCATCTACAAGATGGACAAAGTTTAATACCTATTAATTGGGACTTATTCGCATCATATTCTGGAACTGCAATTAGAATAGCAATCGAATTTAATTTAAAATAAATTAAAACAAATAAGTAACATCGAATCAACAACAATTTGAAAACTGAAGCAAGTTTGAGGTTAACAATTTAAAGAGAAAATATAAAAGTGCAACGTATTAATGAGTTTATTGGTATATTTGAACATCTGAAGTAATAAGCAGTAAATAATATTTGGGTTAATTACCTACCTTGTGAAACGATTTTACGAATACGAAGATACGCAGTCCAAAGTTTTTCTGCGAGGAACTTACAAAAATGCAACAAATGTTAAGAATGGCAGCAATGATGGAACTTTTAACGCGTTATAATGAAGAACTTTTTGGAAAGAACAGCAGTCGAAATCTAAGTAGACCATCATAGCTTCGAATCAAAAAAAGGTTCGATGATGTGGACGCGTGCCGGTTTACCAACGCCGAAAAAATCCAGGATTGAGCAATCCTTAAAGAAGGCTTACTGTGTTTTTAATATGCAAAGCGTAATGCACGTCAATTGTTTGTCCCAAATATGACGATTAACATCGATAGTTATTGTAAAATTCTAGACAATTTATAGCAAGCCATCCGACATAATCAAAGAGGCAGGTTAAAGATAGGCGTCAGGTTCTTGCATGACCACATACTTTCAACTAGAGACTTTCGATTTAAAGTTCAAGATCAACTGCGCCATGCAGGAGCGCCATCCTAATTTCATCTAGTGAATTTTACCAACACCAGAAGAAAATAAGCAAGTGTTTGTGTTTGTGCTTGTGCAACTATGTGAAAAGGTGCGTCCGTTTGAAAGTGCTTTGTTAAATTAGATCTTACTATTCATTTCATGAAACTTTGTCATTTAATTGTTAAAGTTGTTTAACGTTTTATAAGAAAAAATTTAGATAATTCGATTAGATTTAATTCATTTCTTTGTTGCATCCATATTTTATAAGTTCATATTTACTACCTTGTATTCTTCGCCTTGTTCGGTTAACCAGTGTAAGAATTTAAAGGTTATACGGCAGGTAACAAAACTTATATAATAAACCCTGAGATAATAGTTCTTTTAAAGTTGTGCCCTTTGTGTTGTTTCAACAACATCCGTAATAATAAAAAACGTTTAAAACCCGAAAGCTTATGGCTACTGTTTTTTTGGAACAGAAAAGGGTATTGTTGGTGGATTTCTTGTTACGTGGTACGACAATGAATGCAGACATGTATGGCCAGACCTAAGAAAATTGAGAAAGGTGATTCAGAACAAAAGACGAGGATTGCTGACCTCTGAAGTCATCCTTTTGCACGATAACGCCCAACTGCGCGCAGAGCCTCGCACTGTGCAACTCCTTGAGCAATTCAGTTAGAAATTTTTAACCATTCCAATACAGTCTCGACTTAGCGCTGACTAACAACCATCTCTACCAACATTTAAAAAAAATTGAGGACTCGCGACCGCTTTTACGACTACCTCAAAACAAAAAAAAAACGGTTTTCGTCACAAGCGCCAATCTTCTAGGACGAACGGATACAAAAACTTGTGTTTAAATTCGAATGGTGACTATACAGAGAAATAGTTCACAAGTGTCGAAGATTTAAGCATAAGAATTTTTTTCAACTCTACATATTTGTTTAAGGCCTTTATCTGCGAATAAGCCTCGTAGAATGGCTACGTTTTTACTTTTCTAAAGGTTAGTAGGATGTGAACTGCGATTGTGAAGACAATCGGTTCAATATGTACTACGCGCATACACGTTTTGGATGCACAGCAATCAGAATCTAAAATGTAATTTCATAAAAATTATGTTTAGAAAAAACTATTAAATATACCAAACCAAAAACCCAGTATAAGATGGTTGGGTTATAAGTTCTTTCCTGAAATAGCAAGACATTATTAAATGAAAAATTAAGGAACAAGCAAATGCAGGATTTTCTCGGATTAGCTAATGGTTAAAGTAATAAGTTCCTTTCAACACAATGCATTGTTATTCTGCGAAATAAAAGCTTATGCATTTTAATAAATAGCTAGAGGAACGACTGAAGTTAGTAAAGATGTTTTTCAAATAAGTCTCTTCATTAGCTCTAGCTATCTATAAACTAGGTTTCTGATTTTCCTGTATTATAGAGTCAAGCTTCTCTATTTCGAACTTATACAATAGCGAATTTAACTATTTTAACGCTATTTTGGCTTTTCATATTGAACCAATTTTTATTTAATGAATATTTTTAGCTAAAACACGTTAAAACGGGTTTTCTCCCATTAAAGATTAGATCTTAAGAGTAATGCTGATTTCGCATTCTGTGAAACGGTTTCTACAAATTTTCAATGCCTCTTCTACTTTCACAGACGGAACACATTTACGTTTTCAAATTGTATATTGTATATTACCTTTTAAAGAAACTTACAAACAAGACGTGGTTCTCATTATGAATTGGCATATTCAGAAATAGATATTCTGTTTTGAAGTGAAAGTCATTTTACATTAACTTAATGACTGACAGATAATAAAGGTTAAGTTCTGAGTTAAGTTTGGACAGTCTTTGTATTTTTGGTATTCACCGAATATTGTTTTGCTCACACTGTAAAGAGCAATTACTTGCTAGTGTTAATTTGAACTATTTACAAATACATAACCTTCAAAACTCTACGACCAATAAATAAAGGCTAAAGCGAATTTTTACTATTTTTGTAAACTTCCGCGTGGTTTCATAGACACGACAAAATACAAATCGCAACAATAAAAATGTCACCACGCTGTCAAATTATCAACAGAACATTATGCATCGAATATTCTGTGATAAAATGTAAGTTTTGGTTTGTTTATAGTTGGTATTCCATATATATATATGTATAGAAATATTAGTTATAAATTTATAAATATATGTTTTGGCCCCACACCGCCTCGACACTGCGCAAGCGGTACAAACGAGGATCACGATAATAATTAAAAAAAAAAGTTTTCATACGAACTTATTGATTCAAACCACGTTTACTTCCTACTATGTACGTACGCAATGCGTATGTGCAATAAGTTTCTTAAGAAACATTGCAGTCACCAACACTATAATTATAGTAATTTTTACACAAACAATTCTTGGGTAATACTGTTTTATCTTGATTTTAATGAATAGGTTTTTAGTTTCATATTAATGTATACAGGGTGCATCTAAAAATAGATGGCAGGTACAATACATACAAACTAAATTTCAATACCGTTCTATGGGTCGCTTCCTAGTTTCATAGTTGAACATATTCATTGCGCTTGCTTATCTATTATAGGGCAAGCATTATCAGCCCTACATAACAAATCAAACACATGTTGTTAAGGAACTCTAGAAGTTTTTAATACTACTTTATAAACATCTTTTTCTATTTCTAGTGCTTTGTCTCTTTCGAAACGTAGCGATCTTCTCTCATATGCCTGCGTCGCACGTATCATAGACACAGAGGACCTACATCTTAACGTTTGCTCCGAACCATGGAAAGTGTAAACACTTCTACTTCAAAAAAGATTTATTAGGCTGAATACCTGGCTGGTTTGGGACTGCCTTGCGAGTGGGAACGGCCGTTAAAAATCCGATATTTCGGTACTGGGAATTGAACCCCACACTTCAGCATAGAAGTCTAACGCAGTGACCTCTAGCCCACAACCGCCTCAAACATCATTTTTAATTAATTGCTGCAAGTAATATTTTTAAAAGTCTTGCACAATTAAACTGTTGGTTGTTATGTTGTAATAAATAGAAATATTTTATTTTGTTTACGTTGCATACACAACTTATATTAATGTACTATTGCAGTCCGCTATTACATTCACAAGATAGCAAGCATGCAACGTTGCCAGGTTTAACAAATTTTAGCCGAAATCTAGATATCTATTGCCAATAATGAACACGAATGATAACCCCTTCGTATTGTAAAATTTCAGTTTATAATTAACCCGAATAGTACCAGATTTACATTAAATTTATACATCTGAAAAATGTTTATTAGAGGACCAAATAATAACCCAAAAATCTTCCACGTATCTAAAAACAGCGCGTTGGAGATACCAGAATATGATACAATGAAATTGGAACTAAAAATCAATTTTTTAGTTCTCTGTAACGCCTAGTTGGCAACAATAATACTACTGACTACTAAGTGCAATCAAAAAAAACTACCGGTAAGTTTCAGGTGTCGAGAGTAAGGGTCGACCAGCTCAAGTCGAAGAAGGGGGGGGTTAAATAAAAGGCCTAGGCGCCACCTGTTTTGAAAATTAACCTTAACCCTCGACGATGTCACGATGGATAAAACAGGAACCTCCCTGGAATCTAACTTACCTTTGATGATTGCTAACTTAGAGAAATAAGTATGGGGAAAGAAAGACACAATCAAACAAGAAAGTCCGGACAATTAAACATTTAATGCACAGCAAACGACAACAAGATCAACATACTGGAAGATTAACAACATGGTAACACACAAAATTATTAACACAGAAAAGTATTTATATAAATCGACAAATAATTTACGGGACGCAATAAAGCGAAAGAACAAATTCAAGTTGCTATAAAAATCAAAATTACAACATCTTTACAACGCGACTGAATTACGAAGTATTCGAAGTCGACGAGATCTCGTTATTCAATACCTAAATTCACACATAATAGATCTACCAATGTAATTCAATAAAGCTTTAACCCTTCGCAATATTTCCCAAAATTTAAATGGTAACAAAAAAAAAAAAGGTTTGACAACAATTTACAAATTAAACATGAGAAGTATGGATTTATTGAACGCACCTGGTATAAGTTCAAAAATTCAAATTGTTATTAGCACGGAACATTATCATCAAGCGCACATACCCGTGGAACCATATTGTTCATATCGATGCTTCGAACTTCGCTGCTCTCTGCGATAAACCAATCCATTGAACGTTCGCCAGGTCTCATCTGCTTCATATTAAAGATGACCATGAATACAAAATAAATCCAAATTCAATGTTCAAAACTCGAGCGGGAATAATTTCCAGACGGTAGGAAGTCCGTACGGGAAAAGACGCCTAAATAAATTCAAGGAAAATTGCAATAACAAACTAACAAAAGCATAAATTCCATTCTTACCGAACGATGACATTTTCGGCGATAAGGGAACCTCTAGGTCAACGGCACAATCAAATTGGGCAAAAACCCTAGGAAAATTAACTCTCATACACGTCCTAGCGTTCCTCCAAAGAGGGCAAACAATCCCAAGGAACGACGGCATAAGGAAAAATTCCTCTAACAACTACGGTCTAAAATTGGGAGATCCATCCCTAGCTTACAAAAGCTAACTAGAACCGAAGATACATGCACTACCACGAGGATTTCTCAACTAACTTCCCCGATCCGCGTAGCATACGACCAGCAAGTAAAAGTTAAACGAATGCGAGTCGAAAAGTTACGAGTTCGAAATTCAAATAAATCCAAACTATTAAAATATATGCAACTCAAATTGCGAAAATGAAAATCTAAAGCAAAACAATGAGGCGTACAAAATCGGAACGTTACATTCCCCCCTTACGAGAAAAAAAAATTTTTTTTTAAAGATGAAAAAAAATTTTGAAAATTGACTAAGAACTTTATAATGAAACAATTATAATGAAACGAGGTCTGAACCAACGATGAAACAAGACTACTCAACCAACAAAATAATAATTAGTAAACATCCACACAAAACACTGCACAACACGAACAAAGAATCCTAAACTACTACCGGAATCACGACATTATCAAAAACAAAAATAATAGGATCGACTATTCAGAAACAACTACGCTTCAGCTAGGGACCGGCAAAAACCTCTCCAACAGGAATGTACAAAGATTGGGAACAACTCCCTGGGAATTCACATCATACTATCAATGCCTAATAACTCCCCAAATGTGTCTTGGAAACCAATCGGGAAAAACTCCCAAGTCCTAAATGACTCACAAAATTCCTCCAAGAACACGTACACCTGCACACGCAACTACAACCAAAAGTCCAATCCAACCACCCCAGCCAAAGACTAGACAAAACAAAAAAAAATCCTACCTGTGACCTACCCTACGATGCCCAACCAACCACCCTAGCAACTACCACCACTAACCCAACTCACCAACTAGCTAACCAACTGATCAAGCAATCAACCAACGGACCAACTAACCA
>JABXWE010009522.1:0-24637 GCA_014611495.1 Limonius californicus | reverse complement strand
TTAAACTCATAATCTCAGGGTTTATCATCGTGGCCTCGCTGATTAAATAACAAATTGTGAAACAATTAAAATACATAAATAAATTCAAACTTAGCTTGAGCATCCAATCCCTTTTATGGTAATCTAAACACCAAATTCTTCCAAAACTGCAGCACCTGCACATTCATCGCTTGAACGCCTTGTTATCTAGACTGGATTAGTTGGTTTTGAATATGTCAGCACCAAGCTTTCATTACTTGATAGTTTGTGACTTTAAATATTTGAATTACAGAAGCACAGTAGTAATTCACTTCTATATTCGAATTAAATACGGTAAGTTCATGAATTCAGCTGATATATTTTAGAATTGAAGAATTTTTTATAAGTTATTATTAATAGATTTCAATTTAATTCTTTTAATTTTTTCTTTTAGAAGAATTCCACAAAATTAAACACACTTCGATTGAATTAATCAAGGTAACTTAATTTATTATTATAAACACATATATTGTTCACTGATTACAAATTTTAGGCACTGTTGCATTTCGTAAATAAATCACATAACCTCAAAAACTTTTTTATACAAAATTAATTTACTTTTAACGCTAATACAATTTGCGTGGATTCTATACGGTGGCCATAAAGGTACTGTCTTCAATTTTTCTTGCCAGAAACCTCTATTGAAACAGACAAAATCACATCGTTTCTTGGCAACAATAAAAAAACAGAGATGGAATACAAAACAAAATCCAATGAAATTTATAATTAAAATTCTTAAATAATTAATATTTATCTTATGAAAAGTCCTATCTAAAAACTAATTTCAGAATCGAAATCCCTGAATTATTTAACAAATTTAGACACCAAACAAGCCAATATTTGTAAAGACAAAATTTTTACATATTTTTAAATTATTGTTAAATATTCCAAAATGACTTTAAAAACTATAAAAAACACACTTTACATATCCCTTGAACAATCATATATGTTTTATAACACAAAAACCTTCTATAAAAGACTTATTCACAACATAAATAAAGAAATTCTAATTTTAACCTAACTTTATCAAAATTTACCTAAAAACGCAATTATAGTAAAATTAAACAATCTAAATCGTCAAAGAAACTTAACAAATGCCTTCTCAAATACAATATACAACCTATCTAGCTAATATAACACAACTTACATGAAAATTATATACATTTCCTCTATAAACTTACAATAACTGCCATATTCGAGTTATAGGGCTCCGGTACAGTCCACAAAGACCCCTATCAACAGCCATAACGAGCAACAAGCTACACAACAGGATTACAATTAACCAAATACTGCAAAATCGCACTCGGAGTACATATTTCCTTAAATGAAGTGACGTACGAAGCATCGGAAACACTTCTTACATAAGACAGGTTTATAAAAACACTTTTTAACCATAATTTTACATTAATTGAAATAAATAACGACACAGTTAATCTGTCTAGACTATGTTTCAGGTTAAACTATGGAAATTAATACCCATAAATATCCTTTTAGTAATAAAACAGTCCTTCCGAAGATAGTATAAGTGTAGTTTAAGACATGATAAGGACATTTAACAAATTTTTAATAATAATAACATTAATTTAATATAAATATCATGGCAATATATATTATTAAATGTTGATATTGCAGTGCAATTAAAAATACGGATAGTAGAAGTTAATATCTGAATTTATGTATTTGGAAATTTTGATGAACGAGAATTAGTATATCACAAAGGTCAACCTACACCATACATACAACATACATATGGAGTACGGACAGGCAAACACTCCTCAGCTCGCGCTTATTCCTTCAGGAATTCCTACGCCAGGCAAGTTGATTTTAAAGAGAATAATGGCACTCCTCGTGTTACGGTCGCACTGGCGGAGTAACAAAGCCCCACACACACACGCACACACCATACACCAGGGAGATCAAGCTTGAATACTTATCAAAACGGTATCCCGCGGAGGCGGGCCCTGTTGTGCAACAGTACATACCAGTTTACCAGCTTTATACCGCCTCGACACTGCGTAAGGGTTACAAATAAGGGTCACGATAAAGATGATAGATACAAACGATAATGTATCTAACAAAGCCCTATCTGGTCGTTCAAAGAAAGCGAATCAATGAGATATCCAAACCGTCCAAGTCCAACTGAAGTCTTCCGAAATGTGTGGTAAAATTGAAAACGTTAGTGGTAAAACTGGGAATGCTGAAACGGTTTGAAGGATGTTCTGATCTAACGATGAATTTCATGGAAAAATGTCTTGAAAACTTTAATTTCTAGCCCAAATAAACAGAAGAGGCTACAGTTTGCTAATCAACACATAAACAAAAATTTCGACTTCTGGAAAATTATGTGGTTTACCGATTAAAGTACAAAATTACAATATTTTTGGATCTGATGGAGAAATATGACGCACGGCTAACATAAAGGATGAAGACCGAAAATTTAATATCAACAGTAAAACACGGCGGTGGTAATGTAGTGATTTGGGGGTTCAACGGCAGCGAATGATGAGCAAAAATTCGTTTTTTTGAAGGGACAATTCAAAGAATCACCGACAATATTTGCAAATATTGTGAGAAAATTTAAGGGCAACAACTGGGCTTGGAAACCAATAATCTTCCAACAAGACAACAATCCAAAGTACGCTGCAAGTGATGATTTAAAATGTATCTCAACAATGTGCCTAAACGATTCCATTCACCACCTCAGTCACCTGATTTGAATCCAACTGAACCTCTTCGGGATGACTTAGAGCGAAGAGTAAGAAAATATCACATCAATAATATAGAATCATTACAGAACCCTTTACAGAGGGCTCGGGCATACTATTTTGCAGATTGCATACATCAGAGATTTAAATGGAGCGCCAACAAAATATTACACTTGTTCATTATACAGGGTTACTCATTAGTATGTCAAAGTTCAATATTGGCATTATTAAAATGATTTGGATATTTTTCTTTTTTTTTTGTTTGTTTATGATGTAGTGCCGAAACGCGCACATTATAAAAATAGTTTTAAATATACGTGGTGATTGGCTACAACGGAGCATCTTCAAGGTATTATTTTTTAAATAGAATACCCTATATATTTTAACATTTTTGAATTCAGCGTAAAATTATCTATCCAAGGATCACCAGTTTTTTTATTTTGGATGAGGTTTTGCGGAGCTTATGTAATAAATGTGAACATTTTGGTCGGCGCAAGGTTTAACATATTGATTCGGTGTGTGAGTATTACTGTTAATTAAGCATACATATTATGCAGCCAAATGATGTACTAAAACGACACAACCACCAAATATTAATTTTTATTATACATGGTGTTTATTACATCAGTGCAAATTTATTTACTTCAAAGAGCATTTTCTCAATTTTTTCAAATATATCACTCTGTATATTATCATATTTTTGAATTCTCCACAATTTTTGTGAATATTGTCCTATATCTAAAATCGATATCTTCAGAAATATTTTTACTTTTGGTTGCAAACAGTTGAATTATTAAAGTTCTTGTTTTCCGTCTAAACTAGTAGTCATGATTTTCACAGAAAGCATGTAGGGATTGGAAATAGAAAGAGCAATTCCTAGTTTTTTCCAAAAACTATTGTTCACCGACAAGTCGGCCTTCACCTAAACTAGCCCAATCCGATGTATTCATCAGCATTATGCAGTGGCAAGCCCAGGAATTGTAAGATAATGCACAACGACAATGGATTGTAAATATTTGGGAAGATATTTTGGCGATTTTTTGATTGAACTCAGTTTTTGAATTAACATTTTTATTTGTATTTTTTTACAAAATAATTTGCTTCAACTCTTGCAAAATGTCCCTCCAATTCTAATGCTTAATATTAAGTGCTAACACAACGGTGCTCCAGCATATTTCGCACTAGTGACTTGACAGTTCTCGAATCAGTAATTCGGGAACAGGTGTATAGGTCGCAGCGGTCCCATTTCTTGGCCACCTAGATCGTCAGATTTGAGCAAATGTATTTTTTCCTACGGCAACGTATAGTACATGTTTTTGGTACAATTTCCGTTGAGTCGTTGCAAGCAGTAAATTATATCGATTTTTGAAAAGACTGAACATGTATATTGAACAGAACGGAGGTTACATTGAACATTTGTTATAAATGCATACTTGAATTGAAATAAAATAGATTTTCTATCCATGTTATTAACTATAAATGGTGTCACTTTAAATCAAAATCATGGTTACTAAATTAAATAGAAACAAAAACTTTAATAATTCAACGGATTGTAATGAAAAAGTAAAAATATCTCGGAAAATATCGATTTTAGGTATAGGACAATATTCATAAAAATTGTGGACAATTAACGTGACAATTCCAAAATATAATGATATACATATTGTTCAGTTCGAAAAAATTGAGAAAATGCTCTGAAATAAATTACAATTGCGCTGGTGTAAAAACACCATGTTTAACAAAATTAATATTTGGTGGTTGTGTCGTTTAAGTGCATCGCTTATATATAATATGTATTTTTAATTAATCGTAATACTCACGCACCAACCAAAATTTTCAAATTTATTAGATAAACTCGGCAACGTCTCATCCAAAGTAAAAAAAAACTGGAGATCGTTGTAAGATAATTCTATGCTGAATTCAAATATGTAAAAAATACAGGGTCTTCTATTTCAAAAATAATAACTTTAAGATTCTCTGCTGTAGTCAATCACCCTGTATATTTAAAAACATTTTTATAATGTGCGCATTTTGGCACTACATCACTTTAAGAAAAGAAAAACTTCCAAATCATTTTAATAGTGCCAATATTGGACTTTGACGTACTAATGAGCAACCCTGTATTTTTTGGGATGTAAATTTAGATACTAATTTATTTGCTCTGAAAATAATCAATTTACTGTATAGCAATATTTAGTAAGATCAGGGCCGGCGCTACCGAATGGGAAAATTGGGCATTTGCCCAGGGCGCCAAATTTTCATAAATGTATACACAATTTTCAAGTGTAATTATTTAAATATTTTTTATTTTAATGTCATACAGCGCAAGTTCCATCCAATACATATCTTGTATCGGGCGGCATAAATTCTAACGCCGGCCCTGAGTAAAATATCTTATTGGTAAAAGTTTATGGTTTATAAATTGCGGCAAATGTATAAAGTGTATGTAGATTTTTATCACTGACTCTAGTTACAAAGTCTGAAAATGCACTCAAAGTCTCAATAGTTTATGAAACAACAACACCGTTGACGTGTTTGTCTATCAAGTAAACTAATAGCTAAGATGCGACCACGTAACGCGCCTGATCTACACCAATAACTAATAAGATGTGCATTTATAGTTATCACCTGTTGTTGCCGCTATTACCTAGACAGCTATTTATAGATATAAATACAATCTAATTTACGTAGTTCCACGTGTATATAAATCTAATTTAACTATTTACTGAATTTTTTAAATGCTTGATTATGAGAGGAATTTTAATGTTACATGTACCCTTCGAATGGTAATTTATATACCCGACAAATATGCAATTATCGATTCTACCGAACCTTTCAAATATTTTATGAAACGTATTGGTACAACAACTGAAATTTTAGATGGTTAATACTAAAAATATGTTTAGGAAAAACTGATTTCATTTCATTTAGACAATATTTTAGACAAACACAAGACGATAGATTTCCTGTTTATTCGGAGGAGATTACCATCATTTTCTTCAATAAAACGTCTTACATTTTTTAGGGTAATTCGATTTTATTATATGATTTTTCTCTTCGACAAATTATAATATAACTGTCGATTTAATAGTAATTTACGTTACAAGTCCGGGAAGTGATTTATTACGGTTCGAGTTAGACGTTTATGGACGAGGCGGCGAAGGAGCCGAGCCAAGAATATCTAAACGAATACCGTAATAATAACTTCACGGGCGTGTATCGTACTACGCTTTATTTCATACTGTTCACGATTTTAAATAAAAAGCAAAATTAAAATTTTAAATGTCATAGTTGACAATAGGTAATGTAATCATTTTATTAAAATATAAATTGTAATTTTAACGGATATGTTCCTATGTGACTTTGATTATTATTTAACAGAAACACAAGTTACTAAGGTAACCGTGTAAATAAAAGCAGACATATTGCTTTGAAATAAATACGAAAAATAATATCTGCTGGAAAATGGCTAGTGAATCAAGTGAAATACCTCAGAGAAGCGCAGAAGCTGTGGGGAAACTTATTCATCTCAAGTCGTCGCAAAGGTATGGGAACGAATATGCGTTATTTTGTGACTGACCCAAGAAATAATATAAGATCGAAACGAGTGTTATTGAAATCGTGATGTTGGCTTACTTTTTGGATTTGGTTAAATAAGTTTCTTTTTTTAGAATTTTCCTTTTAACTGATAACATTTTACCTTTCAGTCGAAAACATTTAATAGTTCATCATTATCGTATAAGTACTCGATGGTTAAGTCAATGGTGATCCTTAATGAGAATGTCGACATTTCACGTTTTCCTAAGTCGTTAGCTTTTCTAAAAAAGCAAAATGTGGGCCACCATCCAAATCAGTCGAAGGTGCTGACTAGGGAAGAAGTTAAAAAAATTCATGAGAGAGACACCTACGAAGGAATATTTACTAGTAAAGGTAATCGCTTTGATGGGAATTTCTTGAGGGTGTCGAAGAGAAGAAATTTATAATTTAATCGTAGATGATACTGGGTCTCAGTTAGTGGTTCGTATTAATCAAACAAAAACACATGTTAGACGAGTGTTTACTGTGATTAACAGCGTTGAGATGCAATATTTGGATGTCTTCGGAAAATATTAAAATTTGCGACCAAAAAACCTTCCTGAAAAAGCACTTTTAGTAGGCTATAGACAAGGTAAATGCTTAAGCCAAAGAGTTGGTATACATACTGTTGGGGGATCACCTAGAAAAATCGCTGAATTCCTTAATTTTGAACATCCCTAAAAGTATACAGCTCACTGCTTCAGAGAACTTCGTCAACGTTGTTGGCCAATGCTGGGGCTGATATCAATGTTTTCAATCGGCATGGAGGATGGAAGAGTTCAAAAGTTGCTGAAAAATATGTTGAAGAATCTATTGAAGATAAAAAAAATAGCAAGAATGATACAAGGGGGTGAAACTATTGTGGAGGTGTTGCAGCAAAATCAATCATCTTCCACCATTACTTACTTTACTTACTTTAATCCTCTTTGCTCCGGTCGGAGCATAGGGCTTCTACGAACTTCTTCCATTCTTCTCTATTTTTCGCTACTGTTTTTACTTCTCTCCATGTTATCTTCTTCATTTCTATCTCTTTTGCTGTACTTCTCTTCCATGATTCTGCTGGTCTGCCCACTTTCCTCTTCCCTGTTTGTTGGTAATCTAAAGCTTGTTTTGTTATGTCGTTCTCATTTTTCCTCAAAGTATGCCCAATAAACTTCCATTTTCTTCTATTTATCGTTACTGCTACTGGTTCTTGTTTAGTTTTTTCCCATAGTTCTTCGTTTGTTATACGGTTTGGCCAGTATATCTTTAGAATCTTCCTTAAGCACTTATTTACAAATGTTTGTATCTTCTTTATAACTCTCTTCTCTGTTTTCCATGTTTCTAATGCGTACAATAATATGCTTTTCACATTCGTGTTAAATATTCTGGCTTTTGTTGCTAGTGTTAGTTCATTGGAACCCCAGATTTTCCTTAACATGTAGAACGCATTCTGTGCTTTATTTATTCTTGCATTCACTTCTTCTTCTATTCCTCCATTTTTGTCTAGTATACTCCCCAAGTAGCAGAATTTTTGTACACTCTCTATTTCTTCTTCCTCATTAAATATTCCCATCTCTCGTTCAGTGTTTATTTTCATTATTTTTGTCTTCTTTGTGTTTATGCTGAGTCCAATCTTTTTTGCTTCTTTGGACACTTTTTCAGTTTTCTTCTGCATGTGTTGTCTTTTTTCGGATATCAAGCATACATCATCAGCAAATTCTAAATCTTCAAGTTGGTTAAAAGCATTCCATCTGATCCCTGTTTTATTTCGTGTTGTCTTCTTCATGATCCAGTCTACCAGTATCAGAAATATTGTTGGCGATAATATGCATCCTTGTCGCACTCCACTGTCTATGCTTATTGGTTCAGTTAATTCCCCATTATGCATAATTTGCGCGGTGTAATTTTCGTAGAATATTCTTATTACCCTGATGTACTTGGACGGAAGTCCATATCTTCTTAGTATGTCCCACATTTTTTCTCGATCCACTCGGTCAAAGGCTTGTTTAAAGTCAATGAAATTTATATATATCTTATTCTGCCACTCCAGGGTTTGTTCCAATATAATTCTTAAGGTGCTTATATGATCTGTACATGCTTTGTTTCCCCTGAATCCGGCTTGGTTAGGTCTAAGTATTCGGTCTATTTCTCCTTTCATCCTCTCCAGCATTATCTTTGTCATTACCTTGCTTGTTACGCTCAGCAGCGTTATCGCTCTCCAGTTCTCACACTTTGTGTGGTCTCCTTTTTTCGGTATTTTGACAATTATTCCCTTCTTCCATTCCTCAGGTACTTTCTCTTCTTTCCATACCTTGTTTATTAGTAGGTACAAAATATTTGTTGAGGTTTCTCTATCTGCTTTTAGTAGTTCTGCCGTGATGTTGTCTATTCCGGCTGCTTTTCCTCCTTTCAGCTGTTTAATTGCATTGTTTATTTCCTCATGTGTAAATTCTGTTATTGACAAGTTTAGTTCCTCGCTTGCTTCTTCCTCCTCTAGTTCTTGTTCTATCTCTTTTTTAGCATATACTTCTCTGAAATATTCTAGCCACCTTGCAATTATTTCTTTTTCATTTTTTAGTATTTTACCCTCTTTGTTTTTCACATGCACAGTGCTTGTTGTTCCAGTTTGGCTCAGTTTCTTTGTAGTTTTATATAAAGTTCTTAAATCATTTTGCCTCGCCGCTGTCTCTGCTTCCGCAAGTAGCTCCTCTTGGTACTCTCTCCTATCTCTCCTGGCGCTTCTTTTAATTTCTTTATCTTTTTCTTTATACTCTCTTTTTAATCGTTCTTTGTCTTCTTGTTCTTTCTCTATTATCTTGTGTTTTATTTGCCTTCTTTGTTCTATTTTCTTCCACGTTTCTTGAGAGAGCCATGGTTTATTAGTTCTTTTTTGTATCCCTATTACCTCCTTTGCCGTTTGTTTATATATGCATTTATATTTTTCCCATAATTCTTCAATAGTACTTTCTTCTGCATTTGGGATTGTGTTGGCTACTTCTCTCAGTTTTGTTCTATACTCTTCTATACAATTACTGCCATCTTTCAACCATTGTACATTGTATCTTTCTCGTTTTTCTATTGGTGGTTTTTTTAACCTGGCTAGCTTAATCTTTATTTTCCCTCTCACCAGCGTATGATCAGATCCCACATCTGCTCCCCTCATCTCCCGTACATCTAGTAGGGAGTGTCTCCATTTCTTGTCAATTGTGATGTGGTCTATTTGATTCTTCGTTTTACCATCTGGTGAAGTCCATGTTTGTTTGTGTATTTTTTTGTGGTGAAACATGCTGCCTCCTATCATTAGACTGTTTTGGGTACAGAAGTCTACAAACATTTCCCCATTTTCATTAATTACTCCTAATGCTTCTTTTCCCATAACAGTCTCCCTTCCTGTATTACACGATCCTATCTTGGCGTTCATGTCTCCCATTACTATTAATATGTCTTTTTTATGTCTGTTTTGTAATTTGTCGTAGGTTGCCTGAAGTTGTGCATAAAATTCTTCTTTGGTGGTTTGCTCTGCTTCATTTGTTGGCGCATACGCGTTAATTATCAATAGGTTTTTAAATCTGCCTTTGAATCTCGCCGTTATTATCCTGTCGGATATCCCTTCCCATTCCATTAGGGCCATTGCAGCTTCTTTCCCTAGCATAAAGGCTACTCCGCTTTCGTGTATATTTTCCTCCTGTGTTTTCCCTGAATATATGACGGTTTTACTATTTTGTAGTTTGGTTCTCCCACATCCTTTCCATCTGATTTCGCTTAGGGCCAGTATTGTTATATTATTTCTTTCCATTTCTTCTGCTACTTGGTGTGACTTGCTTATTTCGTACATAGTGCGAACATTCCAGCATCCTATATGTTTTACCTTTCTCGTGTCCATTGTCATTGCCGTAGTTGTCGTTGTTTTATCCGTTCGGTTTGTTCCGAGGCTCGTAGAAGTTTCGTTAGCGTTTTTATGGTTTTACGTGACAGGGTTGCTGGCCCTGCGCACAACACTCCTCCTTTCTCGGCCGGGCTTGAGACCGGTCATAGCAGAGTTATCTCTAATATTATAGGAGACATAATTTTACTGGTTAATGAAAAATCAGCCACACTATATATAGTCTGTTCTCTTTTTTGATGCATCTCGGTTGGATATAACAGTAACAATACAAGTAGAACAGTTTTATGTATATGTAAATATACTTCGTTTCATATGAAATGCACCACCCATTAAAAATAAAGCTACGGGTTTGAAATTTTGCTAAACTAATGTTTCATTATTGCGTATGAAATGGTCAGGTTTTCATAAAAAAAGATTAAGAATTATAAGAAAACAATAACAACAACGAAAACAAAATTAATAATGTGTAACATCGCCATGAACAGCAATGCAAGCATTTACTCGTCGTGGAATGCTTTCTATCAAGTGGTCTATTTTCTCCTGGGGTATCTCGTTCCATATAACCTCAAGTTGGTGTCTAAGCTCGTCTGAGTTGTTAGGAGCTCTTGGCAATAATCTTAGTCGCCGGCCCATCATGTCCCAAAAATGTACGATCCGCGATAAGTCCGGTGATCGTGCAGGCCAGAGCAACATTTGCAATTGTTCTTGTTGGATGTACGTTCTGGTAATGTTTGCAGTGTGTGGACGTGCGTTATCCTGTTTGAAAATACCGTTTGGCAACGTCTGCATGAATGGTAGTGACACCGGTTTCAGGACATTATGAATATAGCGATGAGCATTTTAAGTGCCTGGGACGAACACAAGAGGTGATCTTCTACCGAAACAAATCGCACCCCTAAAGCTGTATGGCGTCTTTCAACAAACTCTAGATTTCGTCTTTCTCCTCGATATCGACGTACCTTCCTACGGCCCTCATTTACCCACATACAAAATCTTGACTCGTCACTGAAGACAGTGTCGTTCCATTTCTGATTCCAATGCTGCCGCTCTTTGACATCAAGCAGGCCTGTGATGTGCAGTTAAAGGGAGCCGTTGGAATAGACGGTAGGATCGCAGTCCAAAAGAAGAGATTCTTCTATAAATTGTTGCCATTGACACGCGGTGAAGAACCCGCAACCAGTCTACAGCCACAGACCTTGTTGTTTGAAAGCGGTCTCGTGTAGCCAATTTTCGAAGAAGTCTTCTAACAATAGTGGCAAGACGTTACGCAAAAAGTCAAGATACAATTGGCCTGTCAAACGGTTCGGAAAAACGGGGCCTATCATATGGTGTCCAAAAATACCAAGTCAAACGTTAATTGAAAATCGTTGTTGATTCGATTCAATAATAACATGACGGTTTTCATCTGACCAAACATGGCTATTGTAGAAATTAAAAATACCATTTCTTATGAAAGTAGCTTCGTTAGTAATAACTTCACTAACAGAGTTTGCGTTTTCCGCAACTCTTGTCAGAGCCCATCAAACACCAGACGTGCATCATAATCGGGCACAATAAGAGCCTGTACCCTTTGAATACGGTATGGGTACAATTGCTCCTCACGTAACATTCTCCAAATTAGGGAAACATTAATATTTGTTTCAGCAGAAAGTCTTCTAGTACTGGTACCTGGATTTTCTTATAATAATAATAATATAATAATAATAAATAATAATGATCTTTAAAATGTTAAGTTCCACTTCAAGAGTAGAAACTGATCTAGGCCGATGACCACCACCGTTTCTTGATTTAAATCTGCCAACTTCAGATAAACGTTGATACAAATTTGTAAGAAATTTGTCACACGGAAGTGCCCAATTCGGAAATGCTTCGGCATGCAAGCGACGTGCCTCATAAGACAACGTTCAACAAGTAACTCTCACCATACCTTAACATACGTCTATAAATATTCAAATGAGATAAACTAAATTTTAGGTGAATAGAAATTCAGTTTGAGAGCAAACAAAATCTTTAATTTAATGTTAATATGGCGTCGTAATGCTCCACGACACCTATATATTATACGGTCAGGTAATTGAGATACAAATCATTTGATAGCTTCCTTCATTCTACATAGAATAAGCTATACGTTTTTAATGATATCGGATCTGATTTACATAGCGACATTATTTTCGTGTTACAATTCAATGCTTTGAGAATTAAATTTACATAAAACATCGAGAAACGTTAGAAAACAGGCCTAAAATAAAATATTTAATTTCCAAGGAATTCTGGCATTTCATTAAAGGCCTGCTCAGTTTTTTAAATTAATTTTTTGCAATTAAAATCGATAATATTAAAAAAAGTATTATGGCTTATTCTAAGCAGAATGAAAAAATCTTTCAAATGGGGTATCATTTAACCTTTATACTATTTGAAACTCCAGTGTGGACGGCGTCGCGATGCCACCATACCATCAATTAAGGGTTTAGTTCACCAAAACAAACTTTTTGAGGCCTATTTACTCACCTAAATTATAGATATTCTAAACTTAGTAAAAAGCGATTCACCGGCGCCGGTAGCTCGGATAAGTTGGCCGTATGCCTTTCATGCAGCTGTCCCGGGTTCGAATCCGAACGCCGAGGTCGGTGGTTTTTTCTGATCGATAAAAAATGCTAAAACGACCCTTCTTCTCGGATAGGAAGTAAACTCGTAGGCCCCGTGTCCAAGTGTTGTTAGGCACATCAAAAGAACCTTAAACAGACTAAATTTCCAGGTGTGGTAGGATCGCTCCCTGGCGTCGGTGGTTAGCCATAGTAGCAGAAATAGGCCGACGTTAAGTAAAACCAAATAAACATACAAAAAGCGATTCGAAAAATAAATCAGAGCAGGCCGTGGAGCTGAAAACGTATGTTGTAACTCTATGATTATGGTTTCATGAGGTTAACTTTACACGACTCCTGGACAACTAAATAGGTTAGGTAAGAAACTGTCAATGTCAAAACATTAAAACAAACATTTAATGAATTCACAAAAATTGTTTTTACTGTAATGCAAAAAGCATTTATAATTGAAGCTTATTTCTATATATTAGTTGTATGCAGGATTTCCAGAATTGGTGATTGAGAAGAACTCGTTTTACTCTGCGTTAGTGCACTCGATACAATAATTTCAAGAAAGTGGCTGGCGTAATAAAGAAAGAAGACAGCGGACGGCTAACAAAGTGAAATGAAGAAAATATTCAGAAGGTTAGGGAAACTTCTCTTCGAGCTGTTTCCCTAGCTGACCTATTTTTATGGAACCTGTCAGCCATTATGGAAAAACGATCGGCACATGTTCGCTTACTGCTATGCAAGAGCTTGTACAGCCGAATTATGTAGAAATGTAAAACTAGTGGTGTTTAGTCGTTGGTTTCTAAACATCAACGACGATATATTGAACCAAACTTTGTTCACAGGTGAATCATGGTATTACGTAACCGGTTGTGTGAACTCGTAGGATATTAAAATGTGGTCTATAGAAATACCAAGCGGAGAAAATAGATGTGTGGATAGGTTTGCGCCAAAGACGATTAATTGGCCCAAAATTTTTCAACGACACATTGACTGCGCATAGATATCGATGCGTTACATGACAACGAAATGCAAAATTGATGCATACCACAAGATCACTTCTGGGAAATTATTAAATTTTTATGTTTTAATGTTTGTACATTGACGGTTTGTGACCAAATCTTATTTACTTGTGCAGGAATAGCGTCAGGTTAACCTCACGAAACACTATATAGCCAGGGAGTTAAGACATACGTTTTTACGTCCACGATCTGCTCTAATTTAGGTTTTTTCTTTATTTCAAACATTCGGATGGTGGCAGGTCGTTACTTTTAGAACCTATATAAATATATCTAAAACCTTACAGCATTGCCAATGTACCTTCCAAGTCCAAACGAATTCATGTGACAGCTATCAATGTCAATGCCAAAAAAACATATATAATCAAAAATCCAAGTAGTAATTAAACAACTAACCGAAGCGCAAGAAAGAAGTTATATATGAATCACCATTCAAAATAAAACGCATTTTTCCTTGAATGGTCTAATTTAAATACGGAATAAGGAAAAAACATAACGGAGAAAGTTGTAGGAATTTTAAGGCTATTAAGAACATCCAGTTCTTGCAACTGTTTTGATTTTGCTTCGAAAGGAAAGCAACTTTTATACTTTAAAAACCATAGCTGCGTACTAATCGACAGAAAAACTGGTTTTTCTATGTATTATTAATTGTAAAGGTTGTCAAGGAGATATTTTATAAAAACAAAATTAAATTCTGAATGTCAACTACACCTTTAAAAAATGCAGGAAGGACTTGAAATTCCAATACTTGACAACACGTGTCAACAAGGAATACAAGACTTACTACTTTTACCTCAATAATTTGTTGCTCACGCTGCTATTAACACAATGTAATCTAAAAAAAACCAAAACTATGTACAATAGAAGGTTGTCTAAGCTTCACTCTTGCAATTTGTTGCTTGCCAATGGAATTCAACATCTTTCAGTAATGTAATGCTTATTAAGATATTGCTGTGGTCTGAGATATTTGCTATTTGATCTAACGGCTCTCTAACAAAAATATTTGTGTTAGAACCTTAATTTCAATATGGACGGTGAAAAAGTTAAGAAAATATATAAATTAAGACAATAATTTAATATTTCTACTTTATCTAAAGTGGTTTTAATCATACCGTGTCGTAAACAACATTAAGTGAAACTTTAAGTTTCATATTTGGAATTTAAAATATTGTAGAAGGCAAACTACAAACTCATTTACCATTCTGCTTCTGCATTTTATAAAAATGTAATATTTACAATAATCTGTTCTAGTCTCGAAACACTATAGAAAATCCTATCAATTGTAGGTACTTTACAAATGATAAAGAACGAATAAATAACAGACCTTGAATGCAAAACAAGGTTTTTATCGTAAATTTGATTCTATAAATACGCATATTTTTAGAACAGCTGTAGCTTACATGTGTTTGATCTGATTAATATTATTACTTACAGTTCTATATTAGCAAATCATTTTGCTGTAACTTAAAAATAATCTAACTTCTTGTATAAACTATATTTATATTAACTGTAAATCTGTATAATTGTAGAACTTATTCTAAAAGTTTAACTGAATATTATTTGCCACTACTATAATTTTTCCTGAACTGCAAGCTGAACATAACCTATAGCGATTATTATATATTTTAGTCAAACTATAAAATCTAACTGAAACAAGCAGAAATCGTGATCAATTTGTGATATTTTTATACAACCGCGACACTTTGTAGTTTTTCTATTTGTATTTTTCCAACAGATACCTACAATAAGATATTCTTAATGTAAGTATAAGAAGTTCCATGCATTAAATGAGTAAAAAGTATTCAACAGTATTTGCACAACGTACTTTACAAAAATCTTTAATTCGGGTATAATTTGTATTACTATACAACTTACCCTCAAATTGTTGAAGAATATTCTTTATCACTAACATAATTGGTCCCTGTATAAGGTGTATAAATATAAACATTAAAAAAAACTACAACTATTATTATATTGTTCGAACTACGAAAACAAACTAAAACAACAAAATGCTTGTTTATAGTGACATTTTCATACCTCTCTGACTAATTGATTTTTTGCTATTTTGTTGTTTTCTTATTAATTAAATAAATTGGCAATGTAAGTCGTTAAACCTTTATATACACAAAGTTTTGAACTTGCGCAAATTCAAAATTCCAAATGTTTTCTTCGTTGTCCAGAAAGGTCTTTTTCGTAAATGTTATTTTAATTTATTAAGAGGAAAATTTAGACATATAAAGAGACATATAAAGAGACATATAAAGACATATAAAGGGTGTCCCACGACGTGGAGTTAATTCGTGTATGTAATCTTTAGATCAAATATAGTTAAAAATTCTAATAAAGTTATGCCCGAAAGTAAACTGCGTTCAGAATACAGTGTTAAATTATTATTTACTAAATAATTACAATTTCAGAAAAGCCAATATATATTTTTATTACAGTTTAAATACACTATAAAGATTGTTCAAAATGGCCACCGTTGCTCTCGAGACACATACTGGCTGTTCTTAAGAGGGATCTGGTTGCCCTACGTATCATAGTGTTATTTCGAATTAGTTCTGCTGCCTCAAAAATGCGTCTCCTAAGATCTTCAACAGTCTCTGATGGTGTTTGGTATACGATATCTTTCATATGGCCCCACAAATAATAATCTAAACAAGTTAAGTTCGGAGATCTTTGGGGCCAGGGGTGTTGTTCTCCTCTACCAATTACACGTCTTTCAAACCGTTGATTCAAAAATTGTCTTACGGCCTTACGCATAACGCAAAGTGCGCAGGGGCCTATCGTGCTGATACCACATACCATATCTGATCGCCAGAGGGACATCATCTAACAATCCTCCCAAATGATCTAGAAAATTTAAATATCTATTGGCGGTTAAATGGTTCTCAAAAACGAATGGACCAATGAGCATGTTATCAATACATAATTCCACACCAGATATGCGCTGAGAACCTATGTTGATAATTTGACACTGTGATTTCTTGTGGATTCTCGAAACCCCAAGAGTGGCTGTTCTTTCTGTTCATTAACCCATTCCTTGTAAATGTTGCCTCATCCGTGAATAATAGTATATTCTTCAATGAGTGTAGAATGACAGCTATTATTCACGAGGATGAAAATTCCGTCACGAGCCGAAGGCGAGTGACAGAATCATTCGAGTGAATAATAGCTATTCTACACGAGTAGGAGACTATACTTTCTCTACGACTATTTCATAGGAAGTTACAATTTTTTTTATAAAAATTTTGCTTTAGATGAACGTATATCGGTTCACTAGCCACATCGATTTTATGCCGTGTGTACTGTTTCTGCGATTTCCTCGGCAGTAAATTACACGTCGTTTTCGCGGTTTCCGATATTTCTGGTGGCAAACACATCTCAGCGTTTTCGCTGTCTGAATTATTCATACCTAGTTCTTACTGTTTTTACGAATACGAAAATTTAAAACTGTTTTTGACAGTTACTTCAAAAACAAGTGGGAGATCCAAGCGCTAACATGCCACGCCCATTGGATTCTGATTCATTATCCCACCGTTTTTTACAGAATCCAACGGCAATGGAGAATATCTATCATTCTTCAACTAAAAAGGTATATGTAACGAATACATTATATTATAGTCGTAGAGAAAATTCTATTACGTAGGTTTCGATTTTGAACGACCCAGCGGCAAAATTCCACACAACTAGCGAAATCTGTAGATAAGAGGGCTTGAACAAGCTGGATATGAAATGGATATAAACCATGACGTTTTAATGTTCTCCAAACTCACATTCGTGGTCCAGTAACTTGTGCAGATACACGACGAACAGAGGTGCTGGGATTTTTATCAATTTCTCGCAGTATGTTGTCCTCATTGTCTAGTACTTGCTGTATTGGACACTCGGTCGACGGTTTGGGGAAAATTTCCGCGTTCACGTAGGTAGTTGTGCACTCATTGAATAACTCGTCGGCCTGGTAGTCGCCGATTTGGAAATCTCATCTCATATTCTCGAGCAGCTGCTACTGAGTTTCCATCACAAAATCCATACATATAATGTAATCGCGTTGTAAAAGTAAACATTATCAACACTGAAAAATCAATTTTAAGATGCTTTACTGTTTGCCATACAAGTAAATAACATCATTTTCATAGTAACATAGACAGTTTGTATCAAATACCACTTAATATCATTTTCTAGTTCTGACTTCTTTTCGCCTCTCCTACACGTAGATGAAGTAGTGACCTCACGTTGTGGAACATCCTGCGTATAGAATTTCAGGAAAATACAACTACAGTCGGACTTCTCTAAGTAGACCTCTCAAAATTCAACACGAAAAATTCAAGTTATAGAAAATTCGAATATAAGAGAAACATTTTTATTCAAAATAAGAAATAATCTTTAATTCGCCGTATTATAGAACGGGATATTGATAGCGATTGGAAACGTTGAAAATTCATTTAATATGTTATATGTTATGCACATGTAATTATGTAAAGTAGACAAACAGGTAACGTTGAACACTCTTTAAAAAAATCAGTCATAAGGGTCTTCAGCGCATCGTTGTCGAATAAATTCTATATTAATTGTAAATATTTTCAAGGTTTCCGTCCGGGGTACGTTCGGATTATGCCAAACGCATGTCTGATTGTTGAATCAGGAGGATTTTCCACTTGCATTTCCAACCCTTCGGATTCTTCTTCTTCTTCTTTTTCTTTTCCATCAGCTACTAGGCCTTTTGACCCGTTCCGACTTCACATGGCTCCTCAGCTCCATCTTCTTCTGGCTCTACCAGGATATCTTCTTCCATGAGGCAGATAGGAATAAACTGTATTGGGTATGCAGTAGTTCCCCATTCTTTGTAAATGAGATTTCTTGGTTCGGGTCGATGGTATCGTTTACTGCTGATACTTTTAAAGCGTTTGTGATGAAGTTCTTCTAATTCTATCAGCTCTGCTGTATTCATCTACTTCTCTTAGAAATAGCATTTCGCTGGATTGGATGTATGAACAATCGCTTTGTTTCAGAATCCACGACTTGGAGCCATACAGCATTGCAAACTGCATGATTGTTTCTGTCCTGACTTTCAGTTTTAAGACTCTGTTGATAGTACCACACATATATTGAAATCGGTGTGTCTTATTTTATATGTAGTAATTCGTACCGTAACCAATGCCATATCCAAGATAGATGATTTTTGGAATTGATTTTTTTAGTTCTAACTAGGTCTTTTCCATGTAAGGCCATTGTTTTGGTTTTGTTGGGAGAGAGAGTGAGAGCATAGCTGTTCATATTTCTGATAACTGATGACATGCATAGGTCGCCTTTATTGCCTTGTAATTCTTTTGCATCATTTTCCAACGTAAATTTTTCCATATTATATTTAGGTAGATAGTCAGTTATCACAACCTCATTTTCTATGTTGTTGTAATCGCTTAAAGTAACATCGTTTTTACTTTTATTAAGCATTCACACTACTGCCCCACCCCCCGAACCGCTTTCGTACTACTTCAGGGGGCTGCGGGCGTCCCTTGCAACATGCACCCTAAACTAAACTAAGTGAAATGAGGTCATCGCCTCAGCCGGGGTTTGAGCCCCCCTGTGACTTCGACTGACAGCGCTTGTTCGCACTGCCCCATCGAGGTCCCTATCGTTTTTATTTAAATCAGTCCGTTATAACCAGGAATTTAGCAATATTTCCATTTCATTCAATTCGCCTGCTTGATATTGCTGTTTCCTAAAAAGTCTTTCCCTTAACATTGCTAAAGAAATGTACTATCGTCTTCATACTCGCAAGCGCACTGTTCAGACTCAACTTTTTTTTAAATAATTTATTGATAGTCGAAGGTTCATAGTTCTAAGAAAGCTGATTTGTACATATTTCACTTCCATGCACGAATGGGAGTTCTCCTAAAATTTGACTTCCACAAAGCAATTTTCACCTGAATGTGGGGTAAAAGTTTCGAGTTGAAGAAAATTACCATACAAACTATAATACAAAGACTACTGCCAACTACAAATTTCGAGTTGCGGAGAATTTCAAGTAACGGAAGTTGGACTACATTAAGCATAAAATTGGGGACTGCGGTAGAGTATTGGCCGCGGCCCTTGGCTTGGCCGCTCAGGTTCGAATCCTGAGCAATACACTTTCCCAGGGTGTTTGTGTTTCTGGGGCATAGGGATTTTCAAGGGTGGGGCATGTTAGATCTGTGAATAGCACGAAATGTGCTGAACCGGGACAAGCTGGGTGGGATGGAAATCGTGGAGTTGCCATAGGCAACTCTAGGAATGTTAAAAAAAGGAAAGCATAAAATAAAATAATGTTACAAAAATAATGTAATAAGGTAATCTTTTAACCTATGTATACACAAAAGTCTCATATAAAATGTTTACAGAGCTCATTTAAAAAAATAGCACTTTATATTTAATCTGAGGTCAAATATTTTATGAAAAACCCAATTTTTATGACGTACTGTAATAACAAACAACAAACAATCTTGAGAATATTTCACCCTTGTACTCTTCAAAATTAAACGTATTTTTACAAAACCTATTTGTTATCAAATTACCTTTAGCAGAAAACTAAATCCTTATAACCACCAGGAATGGTGGCTTGTGTTATTGCTCGGAATAATATCTATTATTTTTTCTTCCCTTTTCTTTCAACTGATAATTTTTATTATTATCGTGTGACGATATAAGGAAGTTAATAACCTACTCGGAAAGAAGTACCGCCTAATAGTTGCATAAATCTAGTTGGGCAATTTAATAATACAATAATACCATTATCTTAATATTGTTTTATATTAAACATTTTATTTGATAGCATAGTGTCAAATATACCGACCTTGTTTTAATCAGGAATGTGTGACGTTATTAGACAAATTTACACACCGCTTTATCAGAAATTCCAATAATTTTTAATTCTGAGAAGCTTCAGAATCTGTGATAAAATATGCAACATCCTGTAGTGATGATTGTCTAGCTAAAACCAGAAAAAAGAAACTTAAATCGGTACATTATAGATTGCGAAAATATTTCCTGAAGTCATATGAAAAATTTTAACCACAATATTTCAAAATAGCTGCTGTTAATTATTTTTTTCTTCTCTTTAGTTAACCAAAAACTACGTCATCCTAGGATACTCCTAATTAGTACCGTAACTACGGCGTGGTAAAGGCGGCGCCCGCCATGGGCGCAACTGCGATCAGGGCGTAAAATTTGGAATTGGCTTCTTGTTTTTCATTATGTTTTAAATTAATTTAATTCGTTTGCTTAGGTACGTGTAAAATAATATTTCTAGAATACAAACTCCTTCCTTAAATAGAAAGCTTCAAATATCAAGCTATGAAAGTATTTGAAGCTTTAGGCGATATGGAACTTTTCACATTTAACAAGAAAATTATGAACTATCATTTCATAATATTTATCCAAATCTAGCCATTGCATTAAGAATTTTTATAACAATTCTCATAACAACAGCGACCCGTGAATGTTTTTTTAGTAAATTAAAAATCGTGAAATCAAGAGCGGCTCACAAACCTGTCTATAATATCAATAGAAGAAGATATGGCAAAAACATTAAATTATGTAAATATAACAGCTGTATTTGCAAATGAAATAGCCGAAAAATCAATTTGTGCAACTTCACAAGAAGAAATCAAGGGGTGTGAGATCCGGGGGTTAAACAAGCCCTTGATTTCCAATCCATGTCTCGGAATATGTATTATCTAAAATGATTACAATGTGCCCATTGCGTGATGGTGCCCCGTCTTGTTGAAACCACATATTGCGAGTCGTAGGAAGCGCCAAATTGTCGAGAATATCTTCCACTTTATATTGAAAGAAATTAAAATACCTTTCAATATGAAATTATTTGATCTATAATGTTCACATATCCATATATTGAAGACCCATCTAACTTGATGTCTGATATTTCTAATTAACCGTGGGTTTCATCAGCCCGGAATAATAATTTTTCTGTTAAATAGCCCACAGTTCGTAAAAAGTGACTTATAGGACAACATAATTTAAAAAAATTGCTTAGGAAATTTTACAAACTATCTAGAAAATACGAATCTTCTATGGCCACCACCTTCATGAAACCCCTGACTTAAATGTTCTGGATAGGGGTGAAATGTATGTTTCTTCAAAACTGCATAAGTTGTTGATTTGGTAACACTAACAGCGGCTTCCATCCCATGGACAAACGTACGTTGGTTGTCAACAACAGTTTGCAGCGCCAGGTACTCAGAGTCTTAAGAAAACTAATACACTTCAAATTGCATCGGTAAAAATTATGTAGTTTGATATTTGCAGTGACAAAACAATGATTTTGTGGTAATTTCAAGGCAACCTAGCTGAAACGGTTTTCCTTGTTTTTAAGCATTATTCCTGTTGTTGACGTGTCATATATGGTTGTTTATGCTCTACGTAAAATAGTGAAAATCTCATATGGCCCCCAAAAGTTGACTATCGTATCTGTAAAAAATAGTTGGCTTAGAAAATGTTATTCGTCTTCGCTTATACAAGAATACTGAGTTTTAATTGCATAACTTTAATAATAAAAAACTTATTAGAGATTTTCGAAAAAGGCAGTTTTGTCAGGATATTGCAGAAGTGCTTACAGATGTCTTGAAAATCAATACGTTTTGGTAAGGGCGGCCGTGGGCTAGAAGTTAGCGCGTAAGACTTCTACGCCGAGGGTCCTGGGTTGAATTCCCAGTACCGGAACATCAGATTTTTAACGGCCGTTCTCCCTCGCAAGGCAATAGCAAACCTGCGAGGTATTCTGCCTAGTAAATCTTTTTCGGAGTAGAAGTGTTTACACTTGCCGTGGTTCAGAGCCCACGTTACGCTGTAGGTCCTCTATGTCTGTGGTACTTTAAACGCGCAACACAGGCATAGAAGATCGCTACGTCTCGTAAGAGATAAAGCACTCGAAGAACAAGGGACATATATTTACGCAACTTTTCTCTCATCTAACCGACTTCGTATATCTTAAGGTACCCCATGTAGGTACATCATCTTGTGTCGGGCACCCTCTATATAGAGGATTTATGATTTGCCAAATTTCTTTGTTACCGAGTACAAATTTGTTCGTTTTAATGATTTTTTTATACAAATAAATAGTTTTCGATACGGTTTTGGATTGTTAGCGTTTTAAAAGCAAGAGGAAACTCGTTGTGAGTAGGTTAATAATAATATTTAGCATTCAAATTCTACTAGTATTAGTTAAATTTTTCAAAAACTGTATATTTTCCAAAACAATCTACATATTATTTACTTAATCCAATTGATTAATATTTTGAAATGTATTCCTACTCCACGTTTTATGTGTTTTTCTAATTACTGTTGCTAAGTTTATGTTTCGACAAAACACTTAAATAAGATTAATTGATATGCAAAGCATAAATAATACTTTTATTAATGGTACTTGACGACAAGAGTTTTGATTGCTTTGTTTTGTTTCGGTTATCCACAAAATCTGCCTTAATCAAAAATTTGATCCGCTGCAAAGGAAAATGTACGATGTAATCCAAATAACATTTTTCATTAAAGCGTAGAATAAAAACTTACTTTGGTAGCCAGATAGTGCAGATCTTAGTTTGGCCAAAAAATATTTCTTCTTCTTCTTCTGATTATAGGCCAATGGGCTGTCAATTACCAACAATGGAGTAGGTTTCATTAATATTAAACCTAGTAATTGAATAAAATATTCTGAAAATTATTATTGGCGTAATGCAAACATTATAATCTTTACTACTTCCTTGCAGAAAATAAACGAGAAAACACACGTAATTATGATAAATATAGGTCGTGGAATTTTATCTACTTACTACGTTCTATGCAATTTTTGATGGACTTCATACCATAAGCTCCCAACAGAGAAAAACTCCTACTTTTCTAGTGTAAACAACTAGCATAATTAAAACGTCAAAAATTAACTAGCTTGCAGTAAACATTAGTAAATAAATTTTCCGTAAACAACTATTCACGTTTTATTAGTATAAATGGGATTCTTTTATCTATGAAAATGATATATTGCAAAGATTTGATTTGTTTAAATGAATAACATAAACATTTACAATACTTACATTAGAGAAGTATTTTGTAATAAAGCTGGTTGATATTGGTCCAGTTCACATTTTGAAATTTCATTTAGCATATAATAATCCAGTAGTATTCAAAATGTACAGCTAGATCTTGTACTTAACAGTATTTGAACTGTTAGAATTCAATTTTTGTAGCTCTATAATCCAATATCCTGGCATAATTAATTTAAGAAGGAAATTGGTAATAGCATCAGCCAGTGACATT
The DNA here is from genome assembly GCA_014611495.1 of Limonius californicus. Lineage (NCBI taxonomy): Eukaryota > Metazoa > Arthropoda > Insecta > Coleoptera > Elateridae > Limonius > Limonius californicus. The sequence continues at coordinate 555 of JABXWE010009522.1, read as the reverse complement.
CAAACCAAAAACAAATGAAGGCACCAGACAAACAATTTAAAAGAAAATCAAAACAACAGTAAATTTTTCCATTTATTTTAATAATGCAATTTGGTGTCAAACATTACATTAAACTGTCACTACTATTAATTTTTAAAATGCAATAATTGTTAATAAGCGTTCTAGATATCAAAAATCATAACAGAAAACATGAAATTGCAGCAGTTCAAATACTTTTCTGCCCACTTTAACATTTATTTATGAGGAAACCAAAATGTTGTCAGGTTTTGCGAAATTTTGAAAACCAACACGAGACTGGTAATATATTTTTTCTTCAAACGTCAGTAAATCTGTCATTTTTCGACTGTGTAGGCGACCGTAAAGTTTCATTTTTCCTCCGCCGGAGCTTTAGTTTTCACTTTCCCGCCGGCGGAGGGAAAAGTGTTATCATAGCAACATACATAGATAGAAACAAGAAAACAAGCGTCTATAAATCACTAATTTAGGAACTAATTGGTTATTATTTAAGTGAACTTACTCGATAAAACTGCTTATCAATTCGGAATTAAAACGCAA
>JABXWE010009519.1:0-46045 GCA_014611495.1 Limonius californicus | reverse complement strand
GAGCGATTTTTATCGACAAACCGCGCGGTTCGATAAAGACCGGGAGTGAAATATAATATTATTACAGTACAGCACAGTGTCAGGTGCAGGTGTTTCAAAAAGAGGTTTATGATTTAAGTCTGCCGGCATACTCCAACACAAAATTGAAGGAAGAAATGTGGCAAAAACGTTACCCCTGATGAGTCCCTGGAAGAGGAAGAAGAAAAAGGAGAAGACGAAGCAGAAGAACAAGAAAAAGAAGCAATAACGAACGTTATAAGGATTGGTGAAAATCAAAAACAAACGCCTTCTAGAAAAAGGCACATCCAACAAAAAAAAAGAATCTGCTTCAAACCTTCTGGTTACATACCTCGGGAAAAAAGAAAAAACTAAAAAGAAAGAGGACAACAACGAAGAAAATGAAGCTCTCAAGCAATTATTTTAAGTATGTTCAATACAGTTAAAATGTTTCCACCCACCCTACAAGCTGAAACTAAAATTAAATTGTTTAACATTATTTCTAACGATGAATTAGAATATTTAAAAAAGACAACATCAACAGTTTCTACGCCTTGCACGTCTTGTACTTCCCCTAAAACAATTATAACATCCCCTTCCTCATCATACCCCTCCAGCGCTTCAACCCCTAATGTTAATGATGTTCTACAATATACGCCATCGATATATTTAAATCCCGATTTTGAAAATACGGGTGTGTAAGTGTATTACTATAATATTATGTAGGTTTATGTATCCTTAACAATTAACAATAAAAATTACTATTTGAGTTTTATACTTTTCGGTTGCTATTATTTTACAAAATACGTACCTCAAGGTTACAGCAAGTCTCTCTTCAGGAGTTACAGATTTTTGATAATTTGTATCATTTTTTCGTATATGATCTCTTAATAAGTTTAACAGTTCATAGAATTTATCTACCGGCATACGAAAATATTCAAAAAATTTGGAGTCGTCTTTTAGAAGTTCTTTAAATAGTATGTGAAACTCTCCATCTACGTATCTCGTGGACGGAATATCATGTATTCGTAGGCGTTTTCGTTTTTTGGTGGTACCATTCTCGGAGGCTATCACCACTAATACGTCTAATAACTCTTCATCGGAGCTGTGTGAACTGCTTGAGAACATCATCAGAAACCTTTTAATAAATATTATACTATTTAACTTATAAATTGAACGCCGCGCCGTACCAAACCAACCTCGTCGTCGAACTACCGCTTTCGGTATGAATGCCTATCAATCTAAAATCCATCAACGCTCCGCTCCGCTACCAAACCGCTCACGCTCCGCTTCCGCTCCGCGTCCGCCGGTCTGAATAGACCTTTACAGTTTATTTACAGTTTAATGTTTGCCTACAATTGGCACTGCACTATGAAGTTAACTGCACTCTCAATTATTTTAAAATAAAATGTTAAAGCTTAGCTACCTTTGAAATACTAATATTTTTAACATAATAATTTGGGTTTGTTATATGAGTTAGAAATGATGTTAATTATTTTAACGTCATCTTAACGTAACAGTCTATGATTTCTGGTTTACATTGTATGGGTTTCAAATTAGGTGAATTCTTTTCGCAGGTAGAAATTGAATATTGAATTTAAGTTAGGTTTTAGATATTTCCTTTAATTTAACATCGAATTTTACCCTCGCAGCTACCTTTACCTAGTATTTCTGAAAGTAACATTTGGTGGAGGCGCCAGGCATTGTTTGTGATCGATCGTTTCTCAGTTTCAGAAAGGTTTTGTTATCATACCTAAAAAAACATATATATTATTATCTATATATTTGATAGAGCAACAGGAGAATTTTTATGCTTAAATTGCAGCTATTTGTTAGTTTCTTATAAAAATTAATATTGCAAACAAAGACACACACGAAGTTGTTCTAATCACAGCACTTTGTATAAGTCTTAATAGCCTAAACTCTAAGAGAACATTGTAATTTCGCTGGAGTATTAAGGCGTACGTTACTACGCTACTAACAGCGCCTAATTTGTATGTCGGACGATCAAAGGCGCAGTTGTGTTTGTTCCTAATTGGTTAGCCCGCTGTTGATTAATACATCATCATACAGAGCACAAAGATGTAGATGTCAGTCAAGTTTAATCTGTACAACTCTAATTTTCTTGTCACAGCCATCCGCTAGGTTATGATTTATGTTGGTAACGTCGCTTATCTTTATCAGTTCACCGTAAAGCGCCCGGAATTGCAAATTCGCTAGTTTAATAAACACATGTGCTAAATAGCTATGTAAGTACTTCAAGCCTGTTATAATTTTTAGCTTTAAAAATGCTAATATTTTGAAGCTGTTTATATGTATATTTAACGTCATTTGAAGAAATATTTTTATTATAGTGGAATTTTGAAGCCTTGAGATTTTTACCAGCATTTTAATTAACGGTAAGGATATGTCAAAACGTACTTAACTTAGAAGGGAACCTCTTTGATTAAAAGCGGCAAAATCTCAGAATCTAGAACTTCCTGAGCTTGGAGCCCTGAAAGCTCAAACCTAGTTGTTGAATTATCAAAGCGTAGTTTATTACGGTTTTACTTGACTAAGAATAACCGAACGTAGCAGCTTTTGATCGAAATTTATAAACGCTGAAAACTTTCTTTTAATTAGAAACCCTAAGCACCAATTACTAGAGTAATTTAATTCTCTCAAGGTGTATTGTTAGGGAATCTTAAACTTTTGCATAGCATGTTCGTTTTTATTTTCTTTAACAATAGGCGAGCTGCAATACAAAAAGTTTTTAATTTTCGGTATTATTTATTAGGAACTAGATTTTAGTATTCATCATTTTAAATTTTGTTTGTCAATAAAAACGTTTTGTAAAACATTATGGTTAAAACACCAGCTACCTTGTCTAATAAATTCTGTTATATTTTGTAAGTAGTTGCATTTAACAGTTTTCCTAAACGAAATGGCTCATATACTAGCCATGTTGTCAACTAAATTATGTTTATGGTTCTTACCTTTCCAAGATCTGGGATTTCGTTCGTTACATAGGGATACTGTTAGGTAGAATTGAAAATTAGGGTAATTAGTAAGTCAGAGCGGGGTTTCCAGACGGGTAAACAGTTTACATGTTCCATATAAGTGAATAACAACATGTGTGTTGATTAATCATTGAATGTAATGAAATGGCGTTTATCTACGTATTTACTACTTGTAAGGTGGTGTAGATGAATTCTGCTGTAGTAGTTGTTGTATAAAGCTGTAGATGTGATTTTGCTCTTGATGATGAACTGTTAGTCATTGTGATTACGATGTTTCTGATTGGGGGCTTGTGACTTCTCCAATGTGTCTTCAGGTTGTATACCTGCGCAGGGTTCCGTTGTAAGCTGATTAATGTTTAGAGGGTTGGTGATTCGTGTGGTAATTCAACCTTACCTCGACCTGGTTGATGGAGCGGGCAACCACTGATCTCTGCATTTCACTTGGCACTTTGCAGAGTGGGCTGCGGGCAGAGAGCTCCTCTCTCACTATTTGGTAACATTCGGTTGCCCGGTACCCGTTACAGGTACATCAGTCAATATCTACTGAAGACGGTCCTGTCGTGGTGCCAAAGGTGAACTTTACGGGACACTCGACCTCCTCTAAGTAGAAATGTACAAATCGCAATGCTAATGTAGTAATGTATTGTTCTTCTTGCGTTTCATGCTTTGCTGTGTGTGCTGAAATGGGGCTTGAATGTATGTGTGTTTACTTTTGTGAGTGCATTGCGTATATATCTGAAGCTGTAAGATCCCGAGTTCCCGAGAATTAGCCTTGATAGGTACACATAATCAATTTTGAAACCCTATCGGTGAGTGGTAAGGTATTTATTACTGTTAGTTTATAAAAATTTCCACAGTCTATCCCGTCAGGAAACGGCCATTCCTTCACCCTAAAATTTTTGGATAGTAGAGCCCCAAGGGCAAGAATATGGTATTCCTGGAAAAATACTATTGATTGCAGTAATAAACCAGGATTCAATAATTGAATTTAAATTTTCTTTTCTGCATCACGTTACAAGCATTTAGCTTCTTTGTTCTAAAAATAAATAATTAAGTTCTGCAGCAAGAACTTTCCACAGAAGGATTTATATTTGGCAGCCTAGAAACACAACGCGGAACTATGCGATTCGTGCTGGATTTTAGTACGAGGTATGACGCTCAAAAGGGGTGTCATAATACGGTTACGGCAGTGGAGTAGATCGATGGGGTAGTGTAGCAGCATTGCATCCGCAGCGACGACCGAACTTTGACCTCGACGGTTTGGCCAGAGCTACCCCTGACCTACTACGAGACATTGGAAACAGACAGAAGGTCATAGGCAACTAAATCTATAAATTGGGGTATTATTAGTCGCCCAAACTATTTCTGAAAAGTTAATCTTTGAAATAATTGTTGCGGAACTCTCGAAAATTAAGCAGCTATAATAAATTATAGAACGGATTTATATGTATGCAGCGATACAGTGCATGGATTTATATGCATTGCAACTTTAAGTAGTTAAATAATTAAAAGCGATTATAGAGGATGAAGTGTGAAACGACATTATAATTGTTTACTACCTACTTATATCAAAACCTCTGCTTCTCTACCAATCACTAACCTCCACTTCTTTAACATAAAAATATTATCTTTTACTATATGCATTATGAAGTCTTTAACAATTACTACCATTAGACAATCCACATTTAGGCAATTATTAGTAGCTCCAGCTATTATCAAAAAATTAATCTTGTAGTTTTGCAGGATTTTGGAAGCAAATTGCTTCAGATGTAGCGACAATAAGTTATAGAACGGATGTCGATGCACAAACGTTAATACAACAAACCTCTAAGTATACCAAGACTCGGTTAAGTAACTAATATCTATAATGCCCGGCGTCCTTTCAGAAAAGAATTAAGCGAAGCTTTCCAGTGGGAAAGAGGCCATAGTTTGATATACTGGTCTACAACTACACCACTTTAAAAATATTAAATTGCAACGTTGCGATATATTAATTTCAGGACTTTAATTAGTACAAATTTACACTAAAAACAAAATTTAAATTAGATTCTTTTTTAATTTATTTATCTGGAAGAACCGAAATTATTTTTATTTCTGGAACTGAGAATCAATATCCACGAACAACTACAGTTTTTAAGAAAAGACTAGTTTATAAACCACTTTTCTCATAAGTATGAAATCGAATTGGTTGGAAAATTTAGCTATTCAGGATCTGCAACACATAAAAGGTGTTAGCAGCATAGACTACTAAAGGAAGTACAAAGTAAATTTATGGAACCCTACATCCAACTCAGTCTATCGGTCAACTTTCCGCTGCTATTGGAATTTCAAAAAATTTCATCGCAAGAAGTTACATATATTTTAACAGTATAAAATACAATGGAGGCGGCCGTGGGCTAAAGATTAGCGCGATAGACTTCTACCCTGCAGATCCTGGGTTCAATTCCCAATACCGAAACATCGGATTTTTAACGGCCGTTCTTCCTGGCAATACAATGGCAAACCAGCGTGGTATTCTGCCTAAATCTTCTTTAGACTAGAAGTGATTACTCTTTCCGTGGTTCGGAGCCCACATTAAGTTGCAGATCCTTTATATCTGTGGTACTTTAAACGCGCAACACAGGTATAGGAGAGAAGGTCGCTACGCCTCGTAAAAAGTAAAACACTGGAAGATAAAATGCAATAGCGATATGCAGAAAAGAAATATTCGAAATTATGACCAAAATAATAACGCACAACTGCTTCAGTGATGGATGTACAGTTTTTAAATCATTTTGTAACAAACTAAAATGCTGCTGTAGAAGTGCTAAAAATTCCCACATTTTCAAAATATTATACCTATTGGGTCTAGAAAATTAACGTTTGGACTGTAATATTAGGAAATAAAAGCTGTTGTCTTATATTTTTTTTAATGAAAATATAGTAAACAGTAACAAATATCAGTAAATAATGGATACTGTACGTTATTCAGTATACAGCCTGTTTCAGAGTAAGCGCCTTATTTTTTTTTTAGCCACACTATGGGTACTACTTTCAAAATATTTTGCAGTAATATCTTTCAGGACATTCTCTACACGATGGTGATATCAGATTTTCAATTGAACGAATTATTTCAAAATGGCGACTTTCAACTTTTTTTTTAAATGGTATGCCATCATTTTTTTTTTATTATTGAGATTCTAAAAACATCCTTTTTACGATAGTAATTCGTTTTCCTTAAAAATTTATTTCTTTCCCTATCAAAAAGCAAACTAACATTTTAATCTAGTAGCGCATGAATGTTTTACACTCGATGTTATTTTTGTCCAATCAAGTAGCGGTAGACACAAAAGAAACAATTAAACTTTAATCTAGTAGTCAAACGCCAATCAATGCAATTTAGTTGGCAGTGCTTGTTAATAACAATTGTATTATTGAAGATTATAATTGTTAATTTAAAATTAATTGATACGTTTTTAAAATGCCGTTAAGTTATACGAGAGACGAGTTAATTGATATGCTCCTAATATTTGGAAAAGCAGATGAAGATCCTTATGAAGCAGCCAGATTGTACAGAAATAAATATCCAAACAGAAGGCACCCTGAACATCGAACATTTACTAAATTATTGGAGAGAACGCGTGAAACGGGAACTGTGGATTATAAGAAACCGGTACATGCAAATCCACCTGCTTGCAATGACGACAACGAAAACCAGGTAATGCTACACATTATTGAGAATCCCCGTGTCAGTACTAGCGAGATTGCAAATTTGGTTGGAATATCGCATACTTCAGTCTGGAGGATAATTAAATTTCACCCATTCAAAATGATTCTTCACCAAGAATTAACCGAAAATGATTTTCTGTTAAGAATTAATTTTGCCCAGTGGGGTTTGCAACAGATGGACAAATTGGAAACTTTTTTAACAACGTTTTATTTTCGGACGAAGCAAGTTTTCGAAATGATGCTGTTGTTGTAAGGCATAACATGCGTTATTACGATAATGAAAATCCACACTGGACCCGTGAGCGACGTTGTCAACATCGATGGAGTTTAAACGTGTGGTGTGGAATTATAGGACAGCACATTGTTGGGCCAATATTTATTAATAGACTAAATGGAGAGAATTACCTCAATTTATTAGAAAATGAAATTCAAAATCATCTAAATGAACTCCCACAAAATATCAGAAATAATTTGTGGTGGCAGCAAGATGGCGCTCCAGCACATTATGCCCTTCCAGTTAGGGAGTTTTTAAATAATCGATACGAGAACCGTTGGATTGGTCGTGGAGGTTGGCCACCTAGGTCACCTGATATGACACCACTGGACTTTTTTCTCTGGGGGTATGTAAAATCCCAGGTGTACATCGTTGAACCAACAACTATTGAAAATATGCAAGAGAGAATTCGTACTTGCATAAACGAAATTTCTCCGGAAATTATCCTTCGATCTATTGGCTCCATTGGACGATGTTTCAATTTATGTATTGAAAAAGAAGGAAAACATTTCGAGCATTATTTATAAATACCTAATTTTTATTTGATGTAAATTTTTAATTTTGATTTTCAAAAGGTAGATAAAAATGTTAGTTTGCTTTTTGGTAGGGAAAGAAATGAATTTTTAAGAAAAACGAAATACTATCGTAAAAACAATGTTTTTAAGATCTCAATAATAAAAAAAAATGATGGCATTCCATTTAAAAAAAAAAGTTGAAAGTCGCCATTTTGAAATAATTCGCCCAATTGAAAATCTGATATCACCATCGTGTAGAGAATGTCCTGAAAGATATTATTGCTAAGTATCTTGAAAGTAGTACCCATAGTGTGGCTAAAAAAAATAAGGCGCTTACTCTGAAACAGGCTGTATACTCTGAAACAGGCTGTATATATATATATATATTGATACGTGTTAAGTTTTGACTTCCGCTATATAGATGAGGCGACCTGACTTCCAGGTAGTCCACTTAATTAATGTCGCATATAATTTACTATTTGCAAAGAGGGGAACCTAAAGATTATGTTTATCTAAAGAGGGGTAACGATTTTTACAATTTTTTTCGTATATATTTTGTATATATATAAAATACGATGTTACTTCCATATACAATATTGAAGAAAGGTACATTGTCACTTCCCAACGACATGGATATGTTTTGGGACCCTACAACTGGCAACGGTGCGATGACGCACGTTTTTGTATTCATTCGCTTCTGGCTTATTTACAAATATAAAATAAATATTATTGGTTTGCCTGATAGTGTGCATTACAGTTGTGGGTAAAATTGATTCTTAAATTCACCGCTTTTATTAACTGGAAGGCAAAAACTAAGTGAGTTTATATTACTGCGAATAACTGAAGATTTCTTGTCTGAAATATGCAATACACTGAAAATTACAGATATGTATGTTATAACAAAAAACGTTGTTTTTTGTTTTATTATATCATCCAGTACACAAATATTTTAAAATTTGTTTAAAATAATGTACCATAATAGGTATAATAAGAAAAACAGTCATCTCTGTAGTAATATTGATTTAAAAATACTAAAATTTTTAATAGATAATTCTAACAAGAAAAAGCAACAACTTCAGAAATCTACACTTTTTCGAATATTGTATCTTATTTCTATAACAAATGGGTTCAATTGTGCCAGTACAAATACATTGAAATTTTTAAATTTAATCCATTAATTACCAAAATGAATGTTCAATGGGTCATACTTTTCTCTGCACTTGGTATAATAAATTGCGTCCAGCGGGTAAATATTTTGCCCGGTATGGAAGCAACTCCACCTCTGCAAGACAGCATGTACGACGTGGGAGAACCCCCCCCCCCCAGATGGATAGGGGTATATCTTAATGATCAAAATCAGTACGACTGTGGTTGTGATGCTATGTACTATGTATAAAAGTCTTTCAAACGACTTTGTCCTCAAGGATCGGATATTTCTCCTGTAGTAATAAACAATTTATGCGATGTTCCCGTATCGTCATCATTTGGACTATGTGTAAATTCTGAAGACCGTTCATCAAATTTACTATTATTAATCCAATCCTACAAAATAATTTATATTTTATTTTTTTTGTCAGAAGCATGATTTTAAGTTTTACTATTTTTTAGAATATAGATAGCCATGTGTCTAAATGCGTTTCACCCCCTGAGACGCGGCTAATGTTTAAAAACCACAAATACTCATTCTGGGGATGTTATGATTAATTAAGTATTTAATGCCGATGTTTCTTTACAAAAACGTGTTTAAGATGACATTTTTTAAATATCATGTTATTATGAAAAATAAATATTTTTAACCGCCTTAAAAGTTGTTCGCTGAGAGACAGCCACCTTCACATTTTCTGGCATCAATAATTTATGTAGTCAGATTTCAAAAATATCTAACTGTGCATTAGAAGTACAACTATTAACGAATTGACGGTCATTTTCGTACCCACGGTATCACTGTAAAAGGAATGAAAGAAAATTCAAGTTTTATTATGATGATTACTCGGGGAACTATTTTAGTTACGGGCACTTAGACTATTGGGTTTGATTCTCGTAAAACATATTTTTTGCGAACGAAAATTGTAATTAAATTTGGGTGACAACCGAAAAGGTCTTTTCAGCTCTTGCGATATTGCCCTTGCATATAATAAATACACTACTTACCGGAGTTTTTCGAAAACTCATTGTATGTTCTATGTTTTCAGCTTTAGTATTATGAGTAAAGCTGGGCAGATATGCTGTAAAGATAAAGCATATATGCACTAAAACATGCTGCAAAAAACTGCCAATATATGCACGAAATATGCAGTAACCTACTGCTATATGCAATAATATATGCTCAAAAAAAATATGCACGATATTTATGCAGTGAAATTTTTTTTGTTTACATAATTATTTCGGTACAAACTAACAAGCTAAATAAATCATTAAACAACGTTGGTTAAAGTCATATATTAATATTGTACAATAAATTACTCAATAAAAAAAGAAATAAAATATTACAATGTATTACAGTAAATTATCACATGCTTTTCAATAGTATCTACCAGCAACGAATGCCTTTTATCCTCCAACAAATTCTTATACGCTGAAAATGATCTCTCTACATCGCAAGAAGTCAGGGGACAATATTTAAATAAATGTGATAATTCTGTATAAATCTTATCCCCATTAAAGTTATCCAAGGTTTCCGCTTCTCCATTTAATACGCTGTTAATAAATTTTAACACTTCCAGGCCCTTATTTTTAGTCAGTAGTACATTGATTTTTGTGCTAATTTTATTCCCTTCTTCATTTTTATTTTTTTTTAAATCGTTCTGAAATTTTTCTACAATGCTTATGGATTCGGAAAGGTACAAATTCTGAGTTTCAAGTTTTTTAATAATAGGTGGAATATCAGCAAAATGAGATTTAACATAATTTAGTTGCACAGTTACTTTTTTGTTATTAAAAATTTGTTGGCAATCCACAATTGATTGGGCACCTTCAGGGTCAAAGGTATTCACGACATTTTTAATATCCGCGTAATTTTTAGCATAGAATAAAGCAGCTTCAATCAGCTTTTTGGTGGTAGAAATTAATTCATTTATTAATGGAAATTCCATTCGGATAGCTTCAGCCACTCTGTTTATTCCGTGGGCTAAACATGTCGCATGAATGAGGTGCGAAAAAAAAATTTTCAAATTTTGTCCAGCTTTCACCATGTATGCTGCTCCATCAGTAACCATATACAAAATTTTTTCAGAAGGTATTTTGTTTGGTCAAAATAAAAATGAAAGAGTTTCGTTTATAAATCTTGTTATTGTTAAATGATTGGTTTTACTTAATTCCTTTACGGCAAACAAATAACTGGGCGAATATTTGCCATCCAATATTCCGACTAAGAAATTTGCTATGTATCTGCCACATGCATCAGTAGTTTCGTCTACGCTAAACCATATATAATTTACAACTTTTTCTCTTATTTTGTTAATGTAGTGATCGTATAATTCTGGAATATATACTCTAGAAACGGTTCTCTAGCAGAACAATTTTCTTCATGGTAAATTTTTCAAAAAAGTTTCGGAATTCTGGGACTTCGAAGTTGTAGAAAGGAATATTACATTTTATCATCATGCTGCACAACTCTTTATTGAATATATTACAATTTTCGGTTTGATTTGGTGAAGCACTTATGTTCTCTAATCCATTGTTTGATTAACTCACTTCGCGACCGTCCAACTTTAGGCATTGTAACAACACTAACCCACAAGCAACAACAGAACAAAACTGAAATGAATGGTCACTCTAGAATTAAAAATTAACCCTACACCTCCACCAGGGCTTTTCCTACCATTAGATATTTATCTGCAAACTAAGAAATGGCTAGGGTGAAGAACAAATTCAGGTAAAACCGATGATTCACCGAACGCTTAACACCATCATTATATCGAAAAATAGTTTTCTTAATATTTTTACCTGCCTGCAAGGTGGGATTATGAAAATAAGATACAAAAATACCCAGTTTTATGTGAATTACCTGTTAAAGATAAAAGGTTTTGAGTTTAGGATAATTCTACAGAAAAATAACATTTACCAATTTAAAAATAATTTTTTTTCCTGAAATAATCATGCAATACATGCATTTTTATGCCCTTACCATCTAAAATATGCACTAACATATGCCATATGCTGTAATATTGTAATATATGCAATATATGCAAAATAAAATTTAGCTTTTCTAACTCTAAATATTGCAAAACATGTATTTACAAAAAATCAGCTTGTTATGCTTGATGGGAAAAAACATGCAAATATGCAATTGCCCAGCTTTAGTAATAATTATTGGATTTGAGAAAGTATATTCTAAATAAATAACTGTTAATGTGATGAAACCGCAAAATAGAAGTATTAATCGTTATGCCAAAACAGGTCTTCTACCTCCGAAAGGTTCAATGCATTCACAGTATTGTGGCAACTCATATTTTCCTAAATCAGTTTTAAAATTTTTAAATTTACCGCGTAACTTTGATAATTCCTACAGTCAGAATCCTTTAAAAATATAGAAGTTTAATCTAACTGCTTTCGCGACGTTGCCAATAAAATAATTAAACTGCGTGGCAAACAGCGGAAGTCATAACGCGCTGGGCGTGTTACTGCACAAAAGCTATAGCAGCGCCATGGTATACACTTGAACTAAAAGATTGAATTGAGGATAAAGACGGTCATTGTGACTTCCAGTAAAAATTTCAGATTTAGGTATAGGACCACCTCTATTGCTAATATTTCGAATTACAAGGGAAAACGTTGTGACTTCCGAAAACGGAAGTCACAACGTTATATATGAAGCCACAACGCTTTGTATATATCTACTTTGGAAGTCACAAGGTATGGTTTGTACGTATATATATTGTGATGGTTTTATATACGTAGCGTAATTAATTGTATTTAAAAAAAAAGGATACATGCATGTTTAAATCATATCTTAGAGGTTGATTCTTTTGTGGAAGGTATCAAAGAGCACGTCAATGCAGGGTTGTTTCTTGTTTGATTGGGACCACAGTCGAGGCATATGCTATGGTATTTTTGAACACAAAGAATGAATTTATTAAAAATCTTCTTTAAAAATGTAACCAATTCAACACAAATATAATAAAAAGGTGACATGACTTGCCAATAAATAGTATTCAGGTCCAGCTCTGGGATATTTAATCATACATGACCATAAATGGTATTAAACAAAGCTTTCCGGAAGGATATTTTTATGGCAGTTTGGAAATCCGGAATGGATCGAATATAGAACTTTTAGACGCGCTGATAGTGTTTCTGAAATCAGAATGTGCGTAAAAAGTGGCGTCAGTGAACTATTAACAAATTTATAATTTAATTTCATATGTCAAAAATTTGTATTAAAAATTAATTCTAAGATCCAAGTTACCTATCTGTAAATTCATGATTGTATGCATCGTATCTAAGGAGATTTTGTCTGTTACTATGATGTTTGTTGATAAAACAATGAAAAGGAGCGTACTTTTTGCCTTCGATAAGAACGCACGCAATTTTTATGTGCTCCTGTAAAAAAAATTGTTAAATTTGATATAAACGTTATTGTTGATAAAAATAAAAGTATAAGGTTGAATATAAAAAGTGTTTGTTTATCTACAAGAGTAAACAGCTTACCTGTGCAGATAAAGGGTTTATCTTACAAAAGTATCCACGTAGAAGATTTTCCTTGGGCTTCGATAACAGCTTACCTGAAATTCGATTTCGAAAACTTAACTACGAGAACTCCAAGTAGACGAAGCGAATCAACTAAAAAAAGGTAACGATTACAGCGATAGCTATAAGAAGAATACCTGCACGTACCTGTGAACTTCATTTGTCACCATTGTCTATAAATTAAATGTGTTTGGTTTACGTAGAAAATTAGTTATTTAGCATTAAGCCGACTGTGAGTTATGAGAACAGAACTGTCACGCGTCACTTAACCTATTCATGTAATGCGCAGTTAGTAAATATAAAAAGCCTAACTGAACCGACTCTAACTGAGGCGATTTTTCATGCTGTACCGAGCTATCGACCGTGGTATTAATTTGGTATATTTTATACACTAAATTCGGCTATTTTCATATTTGGCCTGGCGCCCAATTGAAAGTTGTTTATCATAAAATCTAAAAGAAACATATGATATGTTATGTTTTTAAAAAACTGTTTAAACAAGTAAAAATTATAATTTCATTTATTTATTATTTAATTTAATCATAACAATATATATAATTATAAATACTCAAAACATGTTGAAACTACTGATTGTTGTTTATATTAATTAAAATGGGAATACCACCGTAAATGATATATATCAAAGAGAAACAGGCGAATGCCTAGAATAAAGTGGAAGAAGAAGAATAGGAGTTTCCACGCAGTAAAACTTGAAATAGCACTAATTTAAAATACAACATTTTTCCGCCATTTTAATAGAACGCCGTCTGTCCGTGATATGTGCACCGATTTTAATACTTCCCAAGCCGATAAGGTAGCACTAATATCGGTTTTAGAACGAAACAGTAAGATTTCCTTCTATCTATCTTTATCTACGCACCTTAGTAATGCTGGGAATTCGAATCTATGAAATTTAGGGTCTTAACCGAAGCATCTTGGGATTAAAAATTTAGATTTTGCCGAAGCACATTAATATTTTTCAAAGCACTCGTAAAACTGTATTCAGATTTATATATGAGCTCCTCCATATTACATTCACCATTTTGCTTCTTTTGCAGAAATGCTTAATGCTTTCTCAATACCTTTTCCTGAGCACTTCCGTTTTCATGTTCGGTTAAATATTATATTCTGTTACATGAATACTAAAAATATAGCTGTATTTGTATTTAATATTTCGTGAAGTGCAATTTTGGGATGGGAGGTATAAAATACCATTGCATTGGTTTTAGTACTGGAAACTTACAAAATTCAACATTAGGAATTCATATTCAAAATTTGACTGAATTAATAAACAACATGTTCATTTTTGGAGAACACATTGAAGTATATTAAGCGAACAGTTTGGCAACGCATTGAAAAAGTGATAACATTTTTAGTTAAATGTAAACAAAGCTTTCTACTCGTTGATTCTAACAACTCAAGAATTTGCTATTGAACATTTAATTATTGTTTGTACTAAAACGTTAATACGCAGCCAACCGCTACAGCAAGTTTGCAAGTTAGCTTGGGTCTCTAATTCACACTGTTGTAATTATCAAA
Source organism: Limonius californicus (assembly GCA_014611495.1). Lineage (NCBI taxonomy): Eukaryota > Metazoa > Arthropoda > Insecta > Coleoptera > Elateridae > Limonius > Limonius californicus. The sequence goes on along the minus strand of JABXWE010009519.1, from coordinate 31,328 downwards.
ACACATACGTTTATCAAGGCTCGGCCAACTCCATACAGTTGAGTTTCAGACTCAATTATAAGTGATAATCTACATGTTTTTTAAATGTTTTACGTCCCACTCGCTCCTTTTTCGCTCTCCAACGTTCTAGCGCGTTAACAAAAGGCAACTCAAGGTAGGTGAAATTCTGTAGCTGTGAAAAATTGCGATTCGAATGCTCCACCCAATTTATTGCAAGAAAACGTTAAATTCATAACAATAGCATTAATTGTTCTTATGACTTACAGGTATGGCTAACGGTCTTTTGCCGTCTTACGAAAGTTAAAAATATATCTGAGGCCATCTGTGTTAATGGTGGAGGCTAATTTCATGGAAGCTAGAAGCAGATAAAATAAAATTTTATAATTATTCATATATCGCTTCGATATTATTTCAAGAATATATTGTCCAGCATTTTTTATGTGCTGGCTTCGTGTTTATAGTATTTGTTTTATTTTAGGGGAATTTCCAAATCCGTTGCCTATGATGATAATATAAAGAAGCACACGCAACAGCGAACGACCGAACTTACGAGTAATTGTGAGGTTATGTCGCTCATATTATAGGGTGGAATGAAGTGGATGTGGTTGCAGAGAGCGTGACTATAAATATTTAAAATAGTTTAGAACATTAAAACAGTGCATTTACGAAGTCTTAGAAACTTAGAAAACATAATAGTTCAAAAAAAAATGCTCAACATACAATGAGTTCCTATGTTATTTGCCAAACGAGCTTTTTCGTCGACCAGGAACCGGATAGGTGGAAAAAGGCCTACAGCTTAGCTCAGAGGAGTAGGGGGGTTCACGGAAATAGCTTACGGGAGGCAATTTTTGCTAGTTCAATACAGGGGATGTCGAAATTAACGGGCGCCACCTTCCAAATCACAGTTGATTGCAGGTTCTCGTGGAAGGCCGAGAAGCCATCGGCTTACGGGAATCGAACTCATCTTTATTGTGCCTCCCTCCTATTTAGAAAGCTTGCAAAATTCATGCACACACAAATACAAAATAATCAACAATAAAAGAGGCAGTAAATTTTAAAGCACATATAATTAAACTATTGGAAATGACAATACAAAAATGACGGCAAATGGTGATTTTATACTTCAGTATTACAAACTATTAATCTGAGCGCTCAAGAGGAGGGACTCGCCGCCCCTGGCGTACGGTATTTAAAATTTTTCGAACGACTGCGTGGCCAGTGGCGTCGGAGTTTACACGAATAACACAATATATATAATTACTCTTTACATTTAGTAGTACAAGAAAAAAAGAAATGAAGATCGACGACTGAAAGCCGCTTCTTGTCGTATTAACAAAGAAAGGTTCAATCACTTAAAAATTTTGCAAGTTGACGCGTAAAAGGTTTATTTCACAACACAAATAAAAACTAGTTTTTTTACCTTGATGTTGGTGGAATGGAGTAGAGAGAGGCAGGCACAATTTCGAGGTGTTCTCCAGATGCAGGTACGGTCTGGGGTATTTTCAGGCCCGGGAAAAAGGTAGGCAAAGTTCCTCGGGAGACTTTGGGACGAAATAATTGCTGCGACGCCCCTGGGAATTAGCTTACTTCCGACAGGAGTTCAGACGATTAAAACAACAGCTCCAAGAAGCACAAACTTTCACGGGTTTTTACATCGCTTTTATCCGATAAAGATCGAAAGGACAATTACACTTAATTGTCCATGCACCAAAGCTTAATACTGCTAATATTTATTTAAATCCGACTTGGTCGAGATTGTTTTTTTGCCCAAAGCAAAATGCGATACGGTAAAACTCAGTTTAACAGATGAGCCACAAAGAAAAACCTGATCTTCGATAATCCGTCCTTCTGTGCCCAGAGTTTAGCGCCTACTCAATTTTACTTAATTTCCTTAACGGCCCCCGTAGATGGAATTGGTAGATCGAAGTCGAAGTTGGAAGGCCGACTGAAGAGCTAAACGCAACGCGAACCTGCATTCCCCCAAAAGATTACACCACAAGGAGAAATATGATGCAATAATTCTAGAACGAGAATAACACGTGCGACTTTCGAGAATTGTTGTTGATCGGCAAATCTAGCCTACAAAGGGAACTTTCAAAGGCTTTACGAAAGTGGCCTTCCATAACTCATCTTAAAAAAATAATATGGCGATCGACTTAAGAATTGCAATTAAAATAGAATCTTGATTCCTATGAAGGGGTATTTAAAATACGAGTTTAATTCAAATGAAGTGGCAAAACCAAATGAACATAACACCTACTAGGATTTCCTTTGATGCTGTAGAAAGTTGTTGTTATAAAATTTAATCCTTTAGTTATTAACTGCATTTTAAAAGTATTTTTTATATTTTAATTATCTTCTTTCTTGTAGGGATTTATCGACGAATTTTTCTCAGTTTCTAGATACTTTTCCAAAAAATTCCCCGATTTGAAGCAGTTTCTGCACCACCACGATATAATTACTTTTCCAGCGGCCATAACTCTTGGACTGCTCCTCCGTATCTTTGTGCACATTTAGAAGGAGCTGTTTGTTACTAGGGGTTAGTGAAGGCGCTCAACTGCAAATTAAATTCTAATTTAATCCGACTTTGTCGAATTCGCATTCGGTTCATGGGAACTGGAATGGAAGCTGTAAGAGTCAAATTAGGCGAAAAGTGTTATTGAAAAAGAAGACGCCACTACAGGTAATTCGGCAAGATTTCAGCGGTAAGTGGGAGTGCCGGCGCTATTGCGTCTGTCGGGGACGGCGGACGCAGCTTCACAGAGTGTTCCTCTCCAGTTTCCGCGTCCTCTCCTGATAAGAACGACGCTGGTTGCCAGTTACGAGCTGGCGACGCCGCTTTTCCCATAAATTGATATAAAAGCGGCGTTATAACTCATAATATGTTATTGTTGAAAAGGGATGTTTTCGTATTATGGAGTCTGGAAACTTGAAATATTGTACCGAGTTGAATGCTTTTAAAGATGCGTGCTAGATTTATGGAAACTTTTTTTATAGCGGTCCCGCGTTAGTGTAGTTGAAATAGTTTTAGTGATTATAAATTTTGTGCTGGTGCTGAAAAAGAAAATCACGTCCACGATGGGGATGCTGGTGCTTTTTAACAACACTCGACTCTTTCTGCTGGTGCTTTTTCTCCTACTACCCGGTTAGTGGCCGTCATTAATCATTTTATTACTTTTTTGCTCTTTCAGCTATCAACATTTGAATTTATTTCAAAGTATGCTGTCCATTTTAATAGACCCACTTATAACTTGTTACTTGTTTATCATTACGCATGGCAATAAAAAACAGAGTACGCCTTTGTTTGTCTAATATAAACCAAATAATACCGTTGCAATTACTTTAATTACTTCAACAGGCATGAAAGTAATTTATTAGAAATATCTTTTAATTGTTTAACTGTATTAAATCAATAAGTATTGATCTTCTACCATATCTATACCATAACAAGATATTTTTCGTATTCCACCCGAAATAATATAAAAATGCTACAGAAATTTATATTCAAATATAGGGTTTTCTATTTAATTTACTTTAACTTTACTTGGAATTTTATTACCCCGTGCCTAACATCTTACTTGGTAGTTTACATGAAGAATCAATTTGAGTTGTTTTTAAACTTCCTGAATGTTCAGTTCCACGCCTGAAAACTGGAAACGTGCAAGGTTGTTCGGAAATTTCCCGAAGGAACTTTTATGTTGTTCTGGAAAAGCAGGAACGTAAGGATCGTTCAGGAAGTTGCGACGCATAAATAAACTGAAAAAGAACGAGTAAACATGCAGGTAACATATCTCACGTGGTTGTTTAGAAGGCTAAATAACTTGGAAATAGTTCGGAAAGTTCGGGAATTAACTGGGTTTGATAATTAAACTTATCCAAGAAATTTAAATGGAAATTTACTACGAGATAATAAGAGTTCGCTAACTAAGTTACGTAATAATGGAAGTAATCTATATTTTGCGTTACTTATTCCAAGAACATTGAAGCTATTTTATTCAAATTATGAAGCTTTGGGTTTAAATGTATTATTAAAAGGCCTTTTGGAAATTTTAGTTAATTTTGTAAAACTTCGTTAAAATGTTTTGTGCTAAAGTTTTTTACTTAATTATAATGTCAATTAAAATTATGTTTTCAATTATTATGTATTAAACTGATTACGAGAAAGTTTGAATCATATTATGTCAACAAATAAGAATGGAAGCGGTTTTTACTTTGAAATTGTTTACGTAATGTGGATATTCTCCACATTATACATCTATTTCTATTTCTATTATAAACTTTTTACTCTAATATACTACGACATATTATCGATTTTAGATGCTTTGGTGTATTTTTTTCTATCTCAATTTTATTAACAAATATTGCCCTAATAAATACCTTGATTTCGTGATTTCAAATTCCGTATTTCTGAATATTTTGTAATAAACGTACAGGGGTTTATTTATTTCCATGTACGTCTACTACTTCCGTCTTTGCATATAACATACAATTTAAATTCCCTTTTCGAGATCATTTGAGTTTCCTAATATTGCTATTTAACTCATGCGCTGCTTGCTGCGAAATGTCAGATTTATTTATACATTTCTAGATATATACCTTTTAAGCAATATTGTACTTTCACGTTTTCATCCTTTCAAAATGTTTAAATATATTCCTATTTTTATCAAACCCACAAGAAAAATAGAACGTGTATATTTGCAGATAGCAGATAATTAATTATATTTTTTTTTAAATATTACACTTAGATGTTAATTATATTATATAATTACTACATCAATGCTTTCTTAAAATAGGGTGTATCACTTACTCTAACTAAACAATTATACATCAGAAGGAAAATTAAAGAACATGAAACTTTAAATCTAAGAAATTTCATTTAAATTAAAATTGCGAGTTTCCTAATTTTCTTCTGATTACTATACAGCTGCTTATTTATTCCCTGCTGTGTTCGTGTTGAACTTGACTGCGACAGCAAACATTTTTGCCAGTTTAAGGAATATCGCAAAGTGAAATCTATCCGCGTGTAATTTAAAATTTTTTCGCTGTGTATTTTACGCATGGATTAATTTATTTTAAACATGGAAGTAAAATACCGCCCCTGGATTTAATTAAATCTAGATTGTACATTGTTTTAACATTTAAATTAACTTTAAATTATTTTATGTGAATTTTTAAAGTTTCTCTTTAGGTCGCTAGAAGGATTTCTAAACGACATTATAATGTCTATTTAATTACAAAATGTTAAACCTGAAGCTGTTTGCATATTCATTAAATCGAATATGAACAATTCAATATTTGTTTTGATCATTAAGCTGTTATAATATATGGGCGTTGCATGAAACAACAATTAGGAAGTTGGGTAATGTTCATACTATTTTTCGCCACATTTCAAATTGATACTGCATGAAGTGAACCATACCAAATATAAATTTTGTTTCGAACACTTCTGTTATATTGTGATAATAAATTGTGTATATGTATTAATTCCGTTACTCTTCTACGAGTCTCAGTATCTTTGTTACGCCAAATTTAAAGCTAATAGAAGCCAGATCTGAAAACGTGCATTAAGTGCAGCGCATTGTTGTATTGTTATAATTTGCAATTCACATACAACTTTTTTTCACAGTGTATGCTTTGTAATCGTATAAGTGAATTAATTCATTTAGTATATTTTCAGAAGAACCTTCGTGAAAGAAACATTACTATGACGAAATCAGAATCATAAAAGTAAACATTTACATGGTTAATTATCAGTTGCACAGATCATGTGAAATAATTAACAACAATAATTTATAGCTTAAAAGTTCAATTCTAATTAAATTCAAAAGCGCATTTGGTAGCAACTGATAGCAATCAGTAGGTACGATTTAATACAATTAAAATAACTATCTAGGAAATGTATTATCCCAAAATATTAAAGTGGTGAAGCTAATTATCCCCAAACTGTAGATTCCTGAAAATCTTCTTCTTCTGTCTATAGACGAATGACCTGTTAATTGCCTACAATCAGCATGTTCTGTGAGGCCCTTTTGCACCAGGGCCCATTGTGCTCCCTTGGGGTTACAAAAGACTTCACTCCCTGAACATGTCCGTTGCTTCGGAGAAGGACAAAATCCTGTTCAAAGGCGTGTCTTGAATGTCTCTTGGTTCAAGAAAGGGAGAGCCAAGGTGTTTGCGTCTTAAGGCCGCTAATGCCTTGCATTTGCAGAGGACATGTTCAGAGGTTTCCTCTTGCTCTTGACATTTCCTACACTGGTTGTTTAACACAATCCCTATAGTGTGGAGATGAGTGTTCAGGTGTCCGTGGCCTGTAAGGAGGCTCGTTATTATCCTGATTTGTCTTCTGCTTAGATTCAGAATATAGTCTACCGATTTAGGCAAAGGGCTCTTGATGAAGGCTCTAGCCTGTATGGGTGTGAGTCTAGAGGTCCAAGAATGCTGAAATTGCGCGTTTGCGTGATTCCAGATCTCGTGCCTCACATGTTTGGGGGCTATTCTGAAACCTGGCTCTGGACCTACTAAAGGTTCAGAGGCCCCAGCCACAGCTAGGGCATCAGCTTCCTCATTGCCACTTATTCCACTATGGCCCGGAACCCGTAAGATTTTCACGTAATTCTCAGCTGAGAGTTTGACGAGTGTGGCTCGACATTCTTCAATAAGCCTAGACCCTGTTTGGGAGATATTAGGGCCTTAATGGCCGCTTGACTGTCCGAGCAAATATAGATGTATTTACCTATATAACTATTGAGGTTTTCATTTGCACAGGCAGTAATTGCGAAGATTTCTGCCTGGAAGACCGTAGGATATTTGCCTAGGACAAATTTGAGTTTGACCCTGGGTTTGTCCCCATATACACCGGCGCCGGTACCTTTTCTATTCCGTGACCCGTCTGTATACCAAACTAAGCCACCGGGTTTATAAAAAGGCCGACCGTCTGACAACCATTCTTCCCGGAGAGGGATGTGAACCTTGTAGGGTATGCTAAAGGAGAAGTAGGAGGTCATGCCATCACTTCTCATTGAAGAAACGGGGGCGGTCGCCCTCAATTTGGAGGCAACTCTGGCATGTCCTACGTTTTCCTGAGTCGGTTTCCATTGCCTATGCGTTGCCGCTCGAGCCTCGGACTCAAACACAAGGTGAAGGGGCGCGAGTCCCAGCAGCACTTCCATGGCCACTGTCGGGGTTGTTCGCATTGCGCCCGTAATGCCCAGACAAGCTAATCTTTGCACACGAGCGAGTGTGTCGTCCTTGTAGTGGTCAGTTCTGATCGTGGCCACCAGACGAGGGCGGCGTATGTTCACAGCGGGCGTACTACAGCCGTGTAAAACCAGAAAATGATTTTAGGCTTCAGCACCCAGGTTTTGCCTAACGCGCGCCTGCACGTCCAGTAGGATGCGCAGGCCCTTTGTTCTTGTCTTTTCCCATGACTGTTCCAGGTTAGTAATATATAGATATTCGTATGACAACGGGACCGGAACCAACGGTATCCATGTGCTTTCCAAAACACGACGTATATAAATTTGGGATCTAATTAGCGTTATCAGCTTTTTAGGTCCAAGGCTTGAGCAACTATTTTATTCGTTTCCTTTTCGTCCTGCACTTTTTTCCAATTTCTTTTTCACATTCTCTTGGGGTTTTCTTGCGTGGTGCCAAATCATCTCCCCTTCACCCATTCCTTTTCTTTCCCATCGTTTTGTCAGACTTTTCCCTCTGGTAGTCGTGATAAACGCTGTAACAATCTTATTATGTTTACTTGAACTATTCTCGTGGTATCTGATTTTGTAAACAGTCCTTCTATTTTCTGGTTCAATCGCCTTTCCAACACATCGCAATTCCTATCACCTAAAATATCTATAAAGATCTTCTTCTTTTGGCAGCTTTTCCTGTTCACTTCCGTTTATAGTCCAGGTTTCTCTCGCTTAAGTTACTGTTGGACGTATTGCTGACTTGTATTTTAGCTTAGCGAAATACATTGTTGGAAAAAAAACTGAAAAATAATTAATATCAGCCGATATTAGATATTCTTATTAGATGCAGTCATTGTAGTAAAACTGTTTTCTGGAGCAGAAGTTTATTACAATTCGGAAATTTGTATTCATGGGTACCTTATTCAGGAAATTCTCTTAATATGGCCATCGCGGGTATTTTATTCATTGAAATGTAGTTTTCGCCACTTACAAAGTGATAATTTAGATACATTAGACATTAAATATAGAGCATTGGAATATAAAAATATTTATTAACATAAATAATCAGAGATCAATCAGAGGAAAGTGCTAATATATACGGGGTGTGCCATTGCAAAAGTAAAGCTATGTCTGAATAATGAGCTATATGACAAGCCATGGAAAAAGACAGCTGAATGAAGAGATGACACAAGATAAGGGGTTTGGAGAAGGGGACTGGTACATCAGTTGGCAGAGCGCTCGCTTTCTGAGTAAAACGTCTATTCTGGCTTGGGTTCGAAACCTAAGCCAAGCTCTGCAGATTTATAAAAATCTTGTCTGAAACCCACCACACACAATTTCGGCTTGCAACCATCGGATTTTAATGTTAAAAACCTTCTCTGGAATTTCTGTCACTTGCGTTGAATGTTAAACTGTAGGTCCCCCGTGTTTCTACCTTAGTGCTGAGGAGAAACACTTGGCAGAGAAGAGGCCGATGTCCAGCAGTGGGACGAAAAGGCTGTCATTGATGAATGATGATATATACAAAACAATCTACAGGGTGTTCTACTTAAAATAAGAGCACACCGAGATGTATACAATAATGCAAACGTATATAGGGTTCCACTAGAAGCAAAAGATGTGCCTCAACAATGAATTGATGTTTTGATCAGTACTTTTGACATCTGTACATAACACTATTACCCTTTAAGAAACTTCCAAACAAAGTCCACGAGTCACGAGCTCTGCTAGTGGTGTTTTATATGTAAAGTTGAAAACTCTATCCAATTTGTAAAGTTATTATCTTTGAATATTTGGACACTGAAATAATCTCCATACGATTCTAATATATTATCTAAATTCCTAAATTTGACAGCCAATAACCAGAGTTTAATTGGAAAGATTTCTGCTAGGTATAGAGATATATTTGAGGCACGATCATATAATACGTGGGGTTTGTTATTCTAATTAATACTACGTCAATAGCATACACGATTAATTACAGAGAAATGAAGTTTACTCAGTAACATCTAATGAACCTAAATTGAACTTTTTGGAACGATAAAATATAGCCGTTGAAATTGTGCTTCGGGTTATAAAAATGTTTTGTGAGTTTTTAAAGCGATACAATAATTTATTTGGTAGCTTTATGAAACCCTACAACTGTAATGTGTATATAATCCCTTACGGATATGTATTGACTGTTTTGAACTGCTCCTATATCCCTGAGAACAGAAATATACTTAATGATAAATGTCCTTACACAAACCAATACAACCCAAATAAATTCCCATTTATCTCACTTAAACCGTGGTTTTCAGAAGCAATTCCGCTATATGTTACCGTAATAGTTTGCACATATTTCTTCCCGACTTGTTATCGAAACCTGATGTCCAGTTCTGGTACATTTGTCTGTTTGCCCTTCTGACCACCGCTGAAGATCTATTTCGAGCTTTTGTCTTGAGCAGCAAGAATTCTTTTTTCTTTAATATTGATTGAGTTTACTGAAAGATTACGGGTCGATGTCATAGTCCTCACACTTGGGCGTGGTTTACTAACCTCACTTTTTTATTTAGCTATTTTCGCACGTACTTCTAGCTTGAAGTGAGTAAAAATATAAGAGTGAAGGTGTAACTACGTAATTATTAAATACAGGTGAATTTTCAGAATTATGAATGAATAAGCAGCAGTTATAAAGTGTTGTAAATAGTTACAAACTGCCGTAAAACTATTCGTTACTAGTTGTGCCATGCATTACAACGACATCAAAGTTGATGTTACCTTTAATGTTAGCTAAGGGATCCTGATCGCTGCCATCAAGTATTACTCGGTTCTATCTAACAATTAACGTTTGGTAATACTGTAAAATAATTATTTTAGTTTAACTTTTATTGTTTATGGCCGTGCTCTATTTAAAATTCTCATCGTGGTCTTGTACATGTTTTTTCAGAATAATATCCTCTAGCGAACTAATAAATTCGAAATGAGAGGCTGTCAAAGATAAAACAATTACAAGCAGTCATAATCCATTAGTAAAACAGCCGTGGTGTTAGTTTGGAAAAGTTTTTTTAAAACACGGTGATTTGTAACGTTTACTAAAGTAAACAATAAAAATAGCCATAAACATCATGCGTTAATATTTCTGAGAATCGGGTTATTGCTGCTCAACTAAAACCTCAGGCAGGCCTCTAAAAAAGAGTTTACCGTATTATAAAATTTTCAGTAGCAATTTAATCAAGGGTCAAATTAAAGTACTAATCCGGGCTAGGTATTTGTAAATATTTGAGGATTTCCTGAGAGTAAAATTTCAACGTAGCTCCTGTAGGTTGGTATTTATATAACCAACACGGAGAGTTAGAATCCCATTGGAGGAATTTACATGTAATTTAAAAATAATTGAAACATTTTAATTAAAGCAAAATTTTCAGGAGGTTTCTTTAAATTTACTGAGTTAATAGTAAACGACCGCTTGTAAGTTAACAAAGTTGTCACAATTTTCGCAATCCAGCACGCCAGTTAGGTATATTTGTTTTGTTCTGCCAGAAAGAAATATTAGAAATTTAAGTTTTAATACTAACAAATGCTTTCTGCCGAACTCTGTTCATCAAAATTTAATCCTGCGATTTGTATTTAGTTTTAAAGCCTTAATAGTAAAAGAAACCTGTCAGTAATTGATATAAACTTCAATTATTTCTTTAAATCCCTACAGCTTAAGGTTTAGTGGTTACACATTTGTTACAGCTTCTTCTTATACTTTGAGTGCTTTATCTCTTACGAGACGTAGCGATCAGCTCTCCTGTGCCTGTGTAGCGCGTTTACAGTGTCACAGACATACAGGACCTACAGCTTAACGTCGGTTCCGAACTACGGGAAGTGTAAAAACATACCTCAGGGAAGATTTACTAGGCAGAATACGTCGCTGGTTTGTCGTTGCCTTGCGAGGGAGAACGGCCGTTAAAAATCCGATGTTCCGGTACTGGGAATTGAATCCAGGACCTTCGGCGTAGAAGTCTAACGCGCTAACCTCGGCCACATCTTGTTTTAGCTTAAACAATCTAAAATAGCACAATTTTAAGATTTTTAATTTTTCTAAGACACTACCCAGAAGCTTTTATTAATGTTTTTAAGATTAAGCTGCCCAATCTGTAGGGGAACGGGAGGCAGAACCGGGTAGCTAAGGCAATAAATTGTATATCCCACAATAATTTTTATTTGTTGGTAATAGAAGCCTGTGAGGATTATCTATAGAATAAACTTAACAAACTAGGCAAAATACATTTTTATTGATTAAAAAATAAACATGTTAAAAAACACTGCAAATTCCGGTTTCGCCCCACCCCCGGGACAAACCCGGATGTTCTGTGGGGCAAAACCGGAACAAACATATTACACTGCTATTGAGCAAGAGTCACATTGGAATTGGTCCATGTCTTCTTCCAACCAGGCTGTATAGTGTACAGCCATCATGTGCCCAGTTTTCACACAAAGTGTATTTAACCCACCCTTCATTTCTGGATGTCGTGGAGTATCCTTCCTTACAATAAATACATAATATGTGATCGTTTTTTGTTTCTTCCTCCGAACTCGTATCTTCCTTAGATTCTTTTGTTGGCCTTTGTTTTTTTTTTGTTTAGCTTTTTCTTTAGATACTATCTTTCTCTTCACTCCTTTGGGCTTGAGAGACTGTTGTTTCCCTAGCTTGATTGCCTCTAGTTCAGCGAATCTGTTAATATGGTTGTCTTGCCTCGCCGTGAGGAATTGGTATTATGTTTTTAGGCGATATAGGAAATTTTACAGAAATTATAGAAACTTCCCGCTGGTTTGCAATGATAGGTGTTCTCTCAGGTGTTGTCTCCTTGGATGGTCGCCTAGAAGGACCAGCTATCCGTGTTGTTTCCCTGGAAGATCGTCTAGAAAGGCCAAGTATCGATAAATCTCTTTCCGCGGGAGCTTTTTCTTCTACATCTTCTGTAAGTTTCCGCTGTGTTGTTTGAGCTGCTGCAAAATCGGCGTTTCCAAATACATGCCGGTTAATAGGATAGATTCCTGTTCAAGTAAAGCCGGATACAGCGGTATGGACGGTTGCAGCTCTATTGTAAGCTTGACCAAATAATCTGCCGAATTAATATTGAGTCATCACACGTCCAGGATTAGCTCTTAACCATATCTTGACTTCCTGGCCGTAGAATGTACTTACGGGTGACATAAAACTCACGTCAAGTGGCTGCAGCCTATGAGTACAGTGAGGCGGGAAGCATAGTAGTATAACTCCGTTTTGCCTAGCAATATCTACCAGTTAGATATTTTTTGTATGGGTCGCGTGACCGTCTAGCAGAAATAGCACCGGGTCGTCCTTAGTAGACTTAACGTGTTTTACAAAATTGTGTAACCACTCAATAAAGATATGGGCTTGCATCCATCCACTGATATGACAACTGTATGCAGTTTCTGTCGGTGCTCCGTTGAGAAGTTTCTTCTTCATTCGAACTCGTGGAAATATCAGGTAAGGAGGTACGTAATGACCGGCAACAGAGATACACAAAACAGCAGTTATCAGCTGACCTCTCTCTGCCGATGTAAGGGTTCCCACCTGACGTTACTCCCTCGTGGCAATTACCTTTGACTGACTTTTTGGAACTGTAGTTCTATTCTATTCTATTTCTAAATTGACAGGGCCCAGATGCAGCACTCAGACGTTTTGATCCATTGTGCATCCTGTCTGTTGCATGCTTCATTAGAGCAGATCCGACCTTTTGATGAAGACCAAGATCTGTTTCAGTGGGGCTCTTCGAATGTCCTCAGGTTCTGGAAACCAGACCCCAAAGACCCTGAATCTTAGAGTGGCAAGCGCTGCACACCGACAGAGTACATGAATAGAGGTTTCTTCTTCTGTTTTACACTTCCGACAGAGGGCATCGTTTCTGTTTCCCAATGTGGTTAGATGTTTGCTCAGATGGCCATGGCCTGTTAAAAGTCCTACTATGGCCTTGATGTTTTTCCTCCTCAGATTTAATAGGAAGTCTGTTTGCTTTTGGGCTGGTCCTTCTATGAGAAGTCTCGCTTGCCTAAACGGTTGTTGTTTCCACCTTTGGACATGCTGATTTCTCAGTCTGTCCAGTATAGTGGCCTTAATTGAGTTTTGAGGTACGCCCACTGTTGGTTCGGGTCCCCAGAGGTGCTCCAAGGAGCCCATCCGGGCCAGCCGATCAGCGTGTTCGTTACCCTCAAACCCACTGTGTCCCGGTATCCAACACAGCGTCAATCTAACTGTACGCTGCACCATCGCCTGTAGTTTTTCTCAGCATTCCAATACCAACCGTGAGGTTTTCTTAGGATTGCTGAGGGTTTTAAGAACCGCTTGGCTGTCTGAGTATATCGTGATGGACAAATTTTGGTATGTCCTACGAGTACATTCATCAGCGCATTCGGAGATAGCTACTATTTCCGCCTGAAATACTGACGTATGAGTCCCCAATGGTGTAGATAGTTCTATTCTTGGGGACTGTCCAAATATGCCTGCCATTTTGGATCCGTCTGTAAACCAGATTAGTCCTGTATTGGCAAGTAGATCCTGGGAGTTTATTGTACATTCTTCTTTGGTGGGAATGTTGATTTGGAAGTTTCTGTTGAACGTATAACTTGGTACCATGCGGTCTACCCCCATGCAGCAGATCTCTGGATAGTATCCCGCAATGCCCCATGTTATAGCCCACGTCCATCCATACGTTTAATTACTTTACTCTCCAGGCCGCTAGCAGTGCCTCCGACTTCACTGCCATTGGCAGTGCTGGGAGCCCTATTAGCGCCTCGAGAGCAGCTGTTGGTGTTGTTCTTAATGCACTCGTAATGCCCACACAGGCCAAACGCTGCACGCGATTGAGGATTATTCCCAGTCTTTGTGTATCTGCGCCTTTCCATCAGATAAGCGCTGCATACGTGATGATAGGTCTTACCATAGTTATGTACATCCAGTGTACCACCTTTGGTTTGAACCCCCAGGTTGTGCCAAAGGCACGTCTGCAAATTCAAACGGTTGCAGTTGCCTTCCTTGCACTTTCCTCTACATGGTGTCTCCAAGTATGTCTCCGGTCAAGTATGACGCCCAGATATTTTACTTTGGAGTCCCAGGCTGGAAGTGTTGTATAAGGTAAGGGTCCTTTCTTGTAGGTTCCTTCTTTTAGTAAAGAGCACTGCTTTGGTCTTCGTTGGGTTGACCAGCGTTCTACGGTATTCAGTCCATCTTGAGCAATCTCTAGGACTGTCCCGTGGAATCTACCAGTGGCCAAGATGACTACATCATCCGCGTATCCTTGAGTATGAAGACCTTGATTGTTTAGGTCAGTGATCAAGCTGTTTACTACCAAGTTCCACAGCAAGGGAGAGACTACTCCTCCCTGCGGGCACCCTCTGGTAGCATAAGCTGTCTTACTTCCATCGTTGATGGTGACCTTGATGGTTCGCGACTGGAGCAGGTTTTTGATCCATTTGTACTTGAACTGTAGTTAGTCCGATTTCATCCACGTTGTAGATTCGTTTGACCGAAAGTTATATTTCTCCACCACATTTGTCAATAGATCGAAAAACTTCCCGACAGATGCTTCATTGAAGCACGTTGCACGTGGCGCTGACGTAGCCTCTGCAGTTATTAACGACAAATTTTGATGTCGCTTCATAAATCCCTTCAACCAATCAAGGCCTGTTATTTTGTCATTACAGTTGAAGTTGTGCTGTGGGATATTTCTTTCAGCCAGCTGATAAACCAGTCATCTCAACTCCACTGTTGTTATACCAAACAACCGACTTTCGATGTCTTGCACATATTCTACTAATTCGCTTTCTTGTTTGGAAGAAAATACACATTTAAACCGTCCCATTCCTTTGAAAAATAAGAATGTGAGTAGAATGTTTGACTGAGTCATATTTGATATACCTTTATTGGCCGCTTCCTCCTATGTAATTCCATTCCTTTTCTTTTTAGTGCGGTCTTCAAGCGTACCTACTCTGGGGAATTCCAAAGGTAGCTGCAGATTTTTTATATCCCATTGTACCTGATAACACAGCCTACATGGCTCTTAACATACTATTCTGTGACCACTTTTGACGGTCTGTTTTCTTTTGGTAGTTCCGTGCCATTTTATTGAACTGAAAACAATACCTATTAGGTGTATCATCGGTCGAAGTAATAAAATAATCTACTATAGGTATTGATGAATTCAATAGTTAGGGCATAACCCGCTTATGCCCCACCTGGCTCTGCCCCAAACGCACGTCAACAATCACACACATGCACATCTTGAATCATAACCTATAATGAAAAACTTTTACAACACGAATGTTGTTACATAACAGGGTTTTGTACTATAGCAATATGAATTTCATCAACTGAGTTGTTAGTAGATTGTAGAAAGAATAAAAAATACCCAAAATAACATCACATACTTACTAAAACGGTTATTAACCAGTAACTCACTAACACCGAATACTATTCAGTTCAGAAGTCTACTGCATACTGAAGGGAGTCTAAGGAACAATTTGACGCATTGGCTCATAGATGGGACCACCGTAACCTACAAAAATTAGAGTACCCGGTTGTGCCTCAGTATGCTGTTTTGCCCCCCGTTTCCCTAACTGTATTTTTAAAACTGTTTCTCTTTTAAAATATTTTCTTCAGTCTCTAGGAAACAAACATTTGTAATACGATATTTCTAACGCTCCATTCAAGAAAAATATGTTAATAACCATTTTTATGGGCATTTTATCTCTTAAACCCTTACAGAACATTCCTCGCTTAAATATACTAATTTACAAAAACACTAGCAGCATTGTGTTCAGGTTTTACGAAAACGATTAATTATTAATTTTAGATATTTGAACTAAAGTACAGTCAGGACACAATTCTATATTTGTAAGCTAAACCAACAAAAGATAATGAATAGCCGGATGTAGAAAAGAATCTGAACAAATAAAAATAAACTCAAGAATTTTTAGATTTTTAAAATTGTGTTGCCAGCAGCTTGCCAATTAAACTCCAACATAACCAGCACCGGGAGAAACTGAGAATATGCCTCAATTGTACTTTAATTAATAATTTTAAAGTAAAAATTCACGAGAATTCAAAATTAGCTATCTTTAAAAATAAAGCTGTAACTAGAGCAGACTAATTGTGTAGTCATTGAAATTATACGTAAGAAAAGTGTTCTGGTTTTTCGAAAGCGCGAGGCAATTCATATTTGATTCAGATACAGTTTCTACCTTTCGACGAATTGCTAATGCAATTCCCTGTTTGGCGAGTAAACCAAGTTACAATATGACACTAATTACTACGCTTGTTCAATACATAATTTAATTCGCCAACTATTGATTGCGATTCCCTTTGCTAGTATATGATTTACTTTGGAAGCGGAATAAACGCCTTTCTGGGACGAAACTCAACATTCAATAGAGGAAAGGACACCCCCCAGGAACCTGTGGCTTGTGGCTAACTTTGTGATAATATCTGAAACAACTTGAACTTTCAGATATTGTAACTTCTTTTTGCGTTCCTCCCTCGATTTATCTGCTCTCACCTTTTTTGTGGATTCCCTTTGCTTCTGTAGTAGATGAAAACTTGCGGAAGGCGACGAAAGTGTTCGGAATGATGTTTTTGATTGTGTGCGATACCAACGTTTTGATTGTGTTAATGCAATGCAAATTAATGTGTTATTTTGGGGAACAGAATACATAATTTGGTGCATAGACACAATTCGCAATTACAATCAACTTCACGGGGTAATTCTACATGTAATGACCCGTGTAATGCTGAGATGTGCTGCTGAATTTAATATGCACTGCTGCACACGTTCAAGCTAAATCAGTCGGAACTAACAGGTGATGATGCTAAACATTTTCATGATTTCAGTGACACAAATGGCATTTGCACACCTTTTGTGTGGCGACACATATTCAGAAACAGGGACGTTTCTCAGAGGAAGAGAGCCGTCCCACTTTCTGTCTGTTACTACGCAGTCTTGCATAATTTATCATAAAATCAGTGTGAATTATGACGACACTAAGTGAAGTTACAACCAAGTTGAATTGGAACTAGTATGAGCGGAATATCGCTCGAGACTCCTCTCTGAGTGCATTAGTTTTAGCAACTTTGTATTATGTCAGTGTTGGAATGTTAGATTTATTATGTGGCATTTTCTAAAATTCTTTGATTCATGCTTGTATTATAAAATTGTTTTTCTAAAATATAGGGCTTTTAAGTTTTCAGTTAATTACGTTCTGTGTTCCGTATAGAATTGAAGAATAGAAAAGTAGATATTAAATTCAGTGCAAAATCAAATAAGTTTCCTTGTTTGGAACCTCCATTTACAGCATTTCTCGATTAATCGAATTCCACCAATATTTTCGACCGATTATCTGTAGTTTTGTATACGTAAATCTCGCTATAAACCGAATTGAAATTACTGTGTGTAAAGTGTTTAGCATAATTTTCCTCCTATAACTACATTTTTCTGGATACTTTCATGCAATTTATTTACAACTACTCCACCAAATGGTCAAATGCATACTTGTGTAAATGCGAAGTAAAATATGTTGTTCAAATTATTCTGATGATTAAAAATAATAGTCGGTAACAATAGCTTTATATGTTTTAAAACCCCCATCTTGTAAAGTCGTCATTACTGCAATTCTCTTGCAACTTTGTAGCATTAGAAAGTGTTTTAAGTTAAAATTAAACCTTTCAGAGCCAAAAAATAAAGTGAGTTTAACTCAAGAAGTTAAAAAAGGCGTAAACAGCAAATCGATATTGCCAATACATATTTCTATACCAGTGAACACTCTATGAAGGCAATGATTGTAATATCAGAAGTGTTAATTTATCGACTACGTGTAAAGCCATATGCCAGAAATTACATACTACAGGTACTTTGTAAAAATCAACTTGAATTAGAATAAAACATATATATGAATATTAGTTTAAAATGAGTCGATTAAAATTTTCTTCCTCGCACTATGACTGTATTTTGCACAATTATTTGTGAAAACAGAACTATGAAAACAGCATGAGACAGTTTCCTCGAAGCCGGATCATGGAAAGGCCATATATCTTAGAAAGGAAAGATTTAAGAAGAAGGTTTGCTAATATCTTCCTCTTACGAAATTTAATATGAATTACACTGAGTATATACATTCTTCTATGTTATATAAACTTTTGCTTATGAATATTATGGTATGATTTCCAAAAGTGTAGGAAACAAACCTTGAGTTTGTACAAAATTTATACAGTTTATAGCACTCCTACACTTCTTTAATATTTATTATATTACCTTAGAATATAACACAACAACAAACACTTATTTCTGAAAGATTGCTATCCTGGTATAAATTTGATTAAGTCTTTCGAATCCGATGAACGTAAGAATAGGGATTGCTTGGCAAACCTGGACGGATTATTTGGAAGGTATTCATTATTATTACTAGGCATTAGCGAAAAACCGTGCAAATGGACGACAATTGATATAGAAATATTAAATACTGACTGCTATAAGCTCTGTTTTGAAAATAAATTCGTGGAAGCCGTACTTTAGATATTATTTGGTTTAGTAACTTTAAAAATCATCTCGGAAATTAGTATTTGTTCTGTATATCCATTTTGGACAAAATATTTCGTTTCGTAATTCTTCTTCTTCTTCTTCTCAGCTTTCTTCAGTCCATTTGTGGACATAGGCCTCCTTAACATCATTACACCTCGCTCTATTCTGCGCTATGTTCTGCCAGTTGAAACCACCCGTTTTCTTCACATCATCCGCCCAACGTGTCTGAGGTCTTCTAGTTGGTCTTTTTTGCCGCCATTGTCTCCAATGGAGTAGAATTTTCGTCCATCTATCTTGCGATCTTGCTACATGACCTGCCCATTCCCACTTTTGCTTTGCCATTCGCTCTACTATATCGTCTACTTTTGATACACTACGTAGCCATGTATTTCTCTTTTTATCTTTTATAGTTATTCCTACCATTTACTCGTTTACTCGTTTTATAATTAGTAAGGCTATTTACTACCAATAAATACCAGTGATTGAGACAACTTGCTGAAATTCTGTAGATATAACGGGGCAATTTTTTAAATGAGTTTTGAATGAAAAGATTTCGGGCAGTTAGAATTCAGTGTATGATGGTGTTGATAATCAACATTAGAAGTAAACCTTTGACAAAAATATGTATCGTCCTATTTAAATATTGTTGAAGTATATTAATGATCTCTAAATTAACCATATAGTTCGGAAATTTGTTTGATTTGTTTTGGTTGCCTGACGTGCGTAGCTTATTTAGTTCTACTGTTATGAGTCTGTATATACTGCATTTTGATGTGATAACAACTGCCAGATTTACGTCTACAGTCTGATTTCAAGATGTCTGAATTAAGGTGATTTAGATACACCATAATAGAAAAAATACAGTAATAAATTAGTTGTGCAAAAACGTCTTTGGGATATTTTATCGAAAAATAGCAAAGTTCTAGAAATTAAAATTGCTTAAATAGTATAGTGAAATCTATAAAAGACATCTGTCACAGACGGCTCACAGACCTAAAAAGGAACCGGAGTGGATGTGTACCTATAGAACCACACTCACGGTCCACTTCTATTTATTTAAGATCATACGCTACGGCATTCCACACAGAGATCATCGTAATTTTAGCCTGTGTCCAAGAGAACTTTCTTCTTCTTTTTCTTCTTCTTGTAATCGGTCTGAAACTTGTTGGGTCCAACATTATTATTGTTGTTCTTGTGACCCAGAGGCCCTGCTATCCATTAAACGTTTTAGTGGTCTTTCAGGTAGGCATCTTACTTTCCGTTTCTCGCTATTTTGGGCAGCCTGTTTTTAGGCAATGTTGTTAGACGCCCATTTGACTCTCGTGCCGCTACTATGTGTAACACGGTAAACAAAACCTAGATCTAGCTTCTGATACTTTTGCCACTCTGCTGATTTGCAATTTTACATCTTTATTTAAGATTTTATCGGCTGAAACTTCCACAACTAGATATCTGAAACATATCACTTGTTCTGTGATTTTGTGATTGATCATCAGATTACACTAAATTACATTAAATGATGAAGCGTATTAAGATTGAATTTAACGTAATTTTCTTGTGTTAAAAGTGATGTGCTAGTATATTTTTAATTTTAAGGAGTGAAATGTATATGTACGAGGGTAGCCTTCTAAGTTTTTACAAAAACTAGAAAAAAAAATTAGGAATAAACTATTTCATTGCTTTTCAAAATATTCGCCTTTAAGATTTATACACTTTTGCATGCGTTCGACCCAATTCTCGAAACATTTTTTCCACTCTGAAGTTGGCATCTCAAAAACATGGGTTTTGAAGGCTTCAGCAGCTTCTTGAGGTGATGGAAATCGCTCTTCACGCATTTTTTGTTTCACATTTGGGAACACAAAGAAGTCGTTAGGCGATAAATCAGGTGAATACGGTCAATGAGACATTAATTAGATATTTCTCTCCTTCAACTAATCAATTGTTTGACGTGATGTGTGAGATCTGTGATGCTGTGTGCATTATCATGATGAAGAATGATGCGACGTTTTCGGTATTTTTTTCTGATTTCGTCGATGACTTATGGCAAACAAATTGTTGTATACCATTCAGCGTTAACTGTTCTTCGATCCTCTAAAGGAATGGTTACGACATGTCCAGTACAACCGAAGAAACACGCGATCATTTTCTTGGAAGTGCTTCGTGAACGAACAACTTTTGTGGGATTTGGTTTATTTTGGAGCATCCACACATTGAACTGTTGCTTAGTTTCCGGTTCATACGAATATATTCAAGTTTCGTCACCTGTTACGATGTTGTATAGGGATTTTGCAGTTCCTCGGTCGAATTTTTTGAGCATTTCCTTAAACCAATTAACACGAGCCGTTTTTTGAGCTTCGGTCAAATTATGCGGAATCCATGGGGAACAAATATTTTTCACAACTAAATGTTCATGCAAAATAGAATGTACTGCAGTCTTCGGTATGCGTAAGGATGTCTCTATAGCATCGATGTATTTTGGAATAACAACCGATTTTGGTCGACCTTCACGAAATTCTGCAAACAAATTGTAAACAGTCTTTTCGGATGATGCTTCATTATCAAAAGTTGAACGAAGCGATTCTAGGCATTGTTGTTGAGTTAGGCCTTTACTAAAATCGTAAAAAATCATCCAACCAAAACCTTCACGTGAAATATACATTTTTTCACAAAATTGGTTTTTTTAAACGCACGCTGTAAACAAACTACTCGGTCAAATTCTAAGCTTCCACTGATTTCACAATACCAAATGTCAAATTTTACGAAAATAGTAATGACGCATTTCAATAGCGCCACGTAATCTTCCTTTGTAAACTCTTAAAAGGCTGCCCTCGTATAATATTGTTGAGTAAGGTGTTACACTTAGTATTTTCTTAATTCCTTTTTACGGAATTTATGTATCATTTAAGGGCCAAAATCCATGTAATGGCGGTTATTTACATAATTTTCGTGAAGAGGCTATTAAACTGAATTCCAACAGCTTCAGCGTTGAATGGTTTTATATTGGAATCCGTTTTTCGGGTACAAGATAGTAATAGTTTTATATGACATACATAAATCGTTCGTGTAATATGTCGTAAGTGACAAGCTATTATTTTACAGGGGAGCGACATATTGTCGTGTTGTATTCGAATATTGTGGCATTGCGACATACTAGTAATAGCAGAACTAAAGTTTTGTAGGCTATAATATTTTACAAACTGCATAAAGTGGTCTTCTCAGAAGATACTAGTTAAATATTTGATAGTTGTCGTATATTTCACTTCCATAAATAAATTATATATAAGAAGTTGTAGTGAAGTTAAAATCATGTGTTATCCCGTAAGGCGAGCAAGAAGGCAACTATTTCTGGTGATTTGTCGTGATACACACTTTGAAATTCGCATTACTTTTGTAGTTACAACGTCTTTGGCGTCTGTAAAATATTTCTTCTAATTTTGGTGCGTGTGTTGTTTTTTCTAATTATGAAATTAAATTTATGATGAACGTGGATTTAATCTTTTTTTCTTTCCTGTTAATGTAGCTGTAATTTAATTAAGTTACTTTCATGTAAGACAAATCATGAAAGGAAATGTCTGAGCAATCAGTGAATCATAAATTCATCGTAAAAATCTAAGAGATTTGTTTGTAGAATTCATATGTAAATCCTTATCCATATGGAATTAATTTTGGTAGGATAAACAGTAAATAGTGCAATTCTACGTAAAAGTTGCGAAGAAGAGGCACAGCGCATTTCTCGAGTACGACCTCTATTTAGAGAGAAGGGTGGTGAGTTCTTCTTGCATGAAGGTGCACCTGCCACTTCTGCACTGATTGTGAAATTATTTCTTATGAAACTAGGCGTTACTGAAACCAGTCACCTATCTTATTCACCTGACTTGGTGCCAGCAGACTTTTCTCTTACCTGAAGTGAAACTGTTCTCAGAAGGAAATTATTTCAGGACATAGATGGTAATAACAAACTATATCGGCTGAAATAGAAGCTGTTTCTTCGAAGGCCTTTACCATCTATTTTCCTAAACTTTTGGACCGTTGTAACGATTTTCGCGCCTAAAAGAAGAAAACCCTTTCTACGTATTTAGTTATTCTCAAGCTTATAGGAATTTTTAATATTTCGAAGTTACCTTTTCTGTCAAGTCGACGCAAGGCGTTTTGGAGTTTCAAAAGTTGGGGGGAAGGAGATTCTAAAGACAGTTTTCGTAATTAAGTCAGCGGGTTAAGCATTGTCAACCTTACCGGAAGTATATTGTGAATAATGAATTATTTATTGAAATCATTTGTCGTTTGGGAATTAGTTTTCCGCTTTGAGAGTCACTACACAGGAGCATTTCCCATAGTTGTAGGGAAGCAAATCTCCAGGAATTTATTTCCAATATAAAATTTACTCCGGTCAAGAAGATATTTTTGGTGATAGGCCAGTGCCCATCTACTGGTGAGTTGGTTGTGCTCAGAAAATTTTTGTCTTGTCTTAATTTCCCGAATTTTAATTCTAATCTCCGATAAATTTAATTTAGGCAAAATTCGTATGGATGGACTTCCAGAAATTAAGGCTACACATTAGAAAAACTCTACATTTATACGTATAGTTCAAATTGATACGCTGTCATCGTCGAGTAATCTTGGGAAGGTTTTTCCCGAACCGCGTGGACGCCTGGGTCTATAGATAGGGAGTCTGGTGAACGGTCGAGCTGATTGCCGCCACATCTTGAACAAGGGAAGTACATTTTAAAAACTGTATAACCTTGTCTTGTTGTTTACGATTTCTTTATGGTTATTTAAGAATTAATCTATTAATTGATTGGGGTCACAGAATTGTGTCATTAGGGCTTTAATTGGAGATATGTGTATATATGAAATACTATAGTAATATTCCATATTCCAATTGTACATAAAGCAGATATACAGGGTACTCCAATAGTGGGTTGATATTGCGTTTGTAAGAGTACACGCCTTGACGATAGTTTTTGATCGTTTGATCACGCATAAATTCGTGACGCGAAGACCTTCGAAGTTACGGAATATGCTAAAAATTTCTAGTATATTGTTGTGTAGCGCAATAAAAGTCTGAAAAATTGTTTGAGTGTTGCCCATTTAAGTTTAGTTATATTCCGTTCTAGTAACTTAAAATTGGGACTACCAATTTATTTTAAATCATTGTTCTTGCATAGAAATATTAGAACTGTGATTGGATTTTATTGTTTTATTAAGTAAGCAGAGATTTGGTTGCAACTTTTCTTTTATTTTACGAGGAATTATTTGGATTTAAGTCTACGTAAAGGACAGATAAGAAGATATAATGGTAGGTGATTATCTATCTTGGGGTCCGACTTCTCATTTACCACCTCGGACGATGCTAGAAAATTATAGTCGGTGGCGCCTATTAATTAATTAATTGTTTCGAACCTACTCCTTCTTCGATTGGGTTTCCGGCATACTAGCATCTGTCAACTTGTTAATTTTCTACCTAAGCAGTGGCGGAGTTTCGAGGTTGTTTTTGTATTTAAACCAATTTTTGTATGTAGTAAAGATTAAAGGCGTGACACCGTTACTATAAGTGCATTATAGTAAACAGAAGTAAATTTCGTGGTACGCGGTAAATTGTGTTACTTTCTATGGTGCCAGTGAGGAAAGAAAATTGGCAAATGTCGTACGTATTTTTCATAAATTATTACAAGTCAAATTCGGATGTGTTTTCATCACTTCGAATTTACGCCAAGGACTAATTTTCTTCTGCTAACGTTAACAATAAACAATGCAGTGCTGTTCTTATTTAAATGTAAATTAGTATAATTAAATGTAAACCTTCAAAATGTTGCGTCGTTACAGTGTTTTGACCACAGCCCTTTTAAAATGCTTTTTGAAGCGTTTGCTGTAAAAGGACAACAAACAAATAATTAAATAAGTTCTGTTAATTAAGTATATAGAGTCCATTTACTTCTACAGAGCGGCATTTTGTTCGTTTTGGCTGCTAATTGGGTTCATATACAAGGTCGGCTTAAGTTCTTGACATTATGGGACGTGCAGTGAACTCCGTGGTTTTCTAAATCTTTTTTCCCGGTCGTTCCCATCTATTTAAGTTGATATAAATTGGGTCTTAACTTAACGAGACTTGATAAATTATAAGTAAAATTATCGTGTCATACACAGAGCGCATTCAGCCTATTTATTGCGAAGTATTATTGGAAACTGAAGAAAATCAGCCTTCCGGTTAGCGTTCAAAGTGAAATACCCTTTATCTCCATCGTGGAATAGCTTGCAGTTCTTGGTATAATGCTTGTATCGTGTCTGCTCTAGTATGATATTATTTTGCATTATTACCGTATAACATATTAAATAGAACAGCAACTGGGAAATGCTGCTAGAGATTGGTGCCTTGGGCGTTTTAACAAAGTCTAGCAACAGCGTGGATGTTACATTACAGTTACGGTTATTAAATCGGGATTGAGATGCTGTGCCTGAATTGCTACACTAGATTGTCATGTTACGCAGTGTGGTAAAATTTAATAACACCTACATATTTAGAAAACGTGACGGAGGCTTTCTATATTACAGCGGGGAACAAGTACGCACCCTAACTTTAACAAAAGTAACGCATCGTTTTGATTTTTCACACAAAACAGAATTACAAGACCACGCGAAATAAACTAGTTTGGTACATATTGATATGATGTACATAATGACCATCACCATTGTCGGACATGGTAAACAAACCGCACTTCTTTGCGTAAGTTGGATTACCTATAATCCTTAGTACAATTACAATACAGTTGCAGCTAATTTTTCTCGCGAGCAAGCAAACTATATCTGAATTCATAAAATTGAAAATGAATTTGTATTGATTCTCGTATACGTTTTGTAATCTGTTATATATTTGTCTGCTTGAAAAAGTCGCACTGGTTTTATACGTTTTTCTAAAATCTTTAATAAATAGTGGCCTACAGTTTCTCTTAAGAAGTTCTGATACTGCTGCGGCGGATTTTTTCCTTTTAGTATATAACAATCATCAATCATAAATCAGCATATATATTTGTCCACTATTTTTTTCCTTTTAGTATATAACAATCATCAATCATCAATCATCAATCAGCCTATATATTTGTCCACTGCTGGACGTAGGCCTCCCGTATTGTTTGTTGATACAATTTATATGGGGTATTTAGCCGTACACTCGCTGTGCTGGCCAGACGGGTTAGCGAGGGGCTAGGGTATTGGGGGGGGGGACGAATTTGGAATATTGGGAGGATCTAGGGTTAGGACATGGTTTTCCCCGTATAAGAGGTGAGAGAAAACCAGGATTCAAGTGGGCAGGGGCGCTTCCCTGAAGTAGATCTATTTCCCACCGGGACCGTAGGAAAATATCTACCTGCTACCCTTTCTACTCGCTACCCTTATAGTATATAGCAATGTATGGTTTAAATAAACAATTCCGTAGAATGACTACTGGTAGTAATTAAAGAAAATTCATGGAACATGCAATTTAATATTCGTGTTATTAGTAACATGTTTGTAATGTTTGGTTAACCCTCGGACAGCGGTAAGTGGGGCTCATATGAACCATTCCTTCATTTCGTTTTTTAAAAATTCCACCGTTCTCCAAAATACATTGTCAGGTGTTTGTGTATTCCTTGAAGCTGTTAGGAGGTTGTTTTAGAACAAAATTTGCGGAAAAATTGCTTGGAATACCTGAGATAATCCACTCGGATCACTTGAGACCGGAAGGTTTGCTTTCTATGTAGGCAATGAAAACAAAACATGCTAATTAGTGTGACAGTTGTTTTAAATTTATCAGACATATAGAGAGGATACGCTAAAAAAGGAAGCAAATCATGTTAGAAGCAATTTTTACGCTATTTGTGAGATGCTTTTTTATTGAATAAACGCGTTATATTTGGATGTCATATGTATTACTTTCTTTAGACTGACGGTCAATAACTGGTTGTAGAAAACAAATGGATAATAATTATATTATCATGTGCAAGCTTTTATTAGGGGCATAGACATTTTGAGGTTTTGATATTGACGTAAAAATACCAGAATACGAACTAGGTCACTAGAAACCTATTTCCCCCATTTACGCAACTGAAATTATACTTCGGTGGGGCGAGGGTTAATAGAATGACAACCCATTATAACCTATAAATGATTTTAGAAACACAATCAAACATTGAGAACCACATAAAGCTCGTTCTAACTAATAAAGTTGTTAAAAGTTAATTGTTCGCCTGCATTGTCTTTTGATATCTATTGGAGTATTTTAAAATGCATTGTATCTACATTTCACAAATTGCAAAGAAAAGCGCATGCTATATGCAGTGAATTTTTAAAAGTTATCGGTGGTTCTATGTTCCAATTTAAATGGGTTAAACTTAGTAATATGTAAATGCAACTTGTATATTACTATATACTACGAACTTGCATGGAATTCGTCCAAGTGTGTTAAACAATTCAAATAGTAATTTTACATTTGTACTCAAAAACAAAATGTTATCCTGTTGTTTTACTAACCGACGTATACCCTGTTCATAGAATTCTTGTGGCTCATGATTGAAGAAGTCTTCCACAGCTATCTGTACTTCTACGTCAGACTCAAAATGCCGACCTTTTAACGCCTTTTTCCGCAGTCCAAAAATATGGAAATCGCAAGGCGGTAGATCCGGGATATGGGGTGGATGTTCTAAAACCCTCCAATTCTTTCGTTGAAGATTTTCTTTTACCACACTATCAACATGAGGCCTAGCATTGTCGTGCAGCAAAGTGACACTCTGCGTAAGTTTTCCTGGATGTCTGCGTCTTATTGTTTGATGAAGCTTGTTCAACGTTTCATTATACAGATTTGCATTAACATATACTCCAAGTTCCTTAAACTCTATCAACAATGATCATTCATGGTCGAAAAAAAAATGTTAACAGCACCTTGCCTGCAGAAAGTTGTGCTTATAACTTATTCGGTGGTGGTGAACGTGAATGTTTCCACTGCATCGACGATAACTTACTGGATGGCTCGTAGTAATGGCACTAAGTTTCGTCACTAGCAACCTATTAACAGAAGAAAGTCATCACCATTTTGCCTACAGTCTGTGAGGTGTTGCATAGATAAACCCATTCGCAAGCATTTTTGTTCATTAGACAAGAGACGAGGAATACATTGCGAACAAACTTAGCTGTAACCCAGATTACAAACAATACTACAGACAGATCCTACACTGGCATCAATAATTTCTTAAATTACTTTAATTAAAATTCGACAATTTTCTCTAATAACGCCTTCCACACATGCCATACTGTTTTCTGTTAATGCAGTACACTGTGCACTTGGTCGCGGCTCATCCATTGTCCCCTCTTTTCCATTCTTAAATTTTCGGCACCGTTACTTGTTGGGTACACAATACATGCTGTTCCATATACTGTTTGCATTTTCGTATGAATCTGCAATGCCTGCATATCCTCAGATCATAAAAATTGCGGGACTGCACGCTGATCAAGCTTGGACGGATTTTCAACAACAAACGCCATTTCAAAATCGAAGTTATAAAAGTCACAATCAAATTCAAACGCCAGAAACTTATTAATGTGTTGCTTACAAACACTACTAACATTAACAAACGTCATTTGAATGATTGTATTTGTTTTCATGGCTAAGTTGATCAAAGCTGGGTTTCCATTGAACAAGCCTTGTAATTCGTCACTCCAGCTTCTAGGTGGCGGCCACTATTTCGTCGTTCCCAGGGTGTCCAGTTCCAAATCCTTCTTATGTGGCCATACCATCTTAGAGTCTTTTCTTCTATGTGTTCTGTTATTTCTTCTTCCATCTTCATGATTTGTCTTATTTCCTGATTCCTGACGTGTTCCTACTGATGACAACACCCATATAATTTTTACATTCCGTTCTACTTCCTCTTTTTTGTATAGAGCTAAGATATCCTAATTTCCACTCTTTAGGAATTTCTTCTCTATCTACGAGACATCTATTAAATATCAGCTGTAATATTTCTGTAACTCGATAGGAGCGTTCTCAATTAGTTCAATAGGAATATCTCCGGGACCCGGCGCTCTGCTATTTTTCATGCCCGTTAATGCTTTTTCAATTTCGTTTAACGTAATATTGTCTACTCTGTGATTCCTGTCTCTTCTCTCTACTGGTTCTCGGCCTTGATATTCCTGCTTGTTTTTGGTTAGCATGTTTTCGTAATACTCCTATTTTCTCATTTTAATCATTTGGAAGTTTGATTTTTCTGTTTTCTTGTTTTATAGATTTTATTGTTTTCCACGCTTCTCCTGTCTTTGTTCTACCTACATGTTTTTTCTGTTTTGTAACATATTTCATTCCATGCCTCATTTTTTGCTTTGATTACATCTATCACCTCTCTTCTTAATCTAACATATTCCTCTCTATCTTCTTGGTTTAACGTTGCTAACTATTTCTGTTAGGCCTTTCGTTTTTCTATTATTTTCGTGTCAATTCCTATGTTGTTCCAGTAGCTTATTTTTTCATTGTGTTTCTAGTCACCTAAAGGTTCATATACGGCTTCGTGTAGCTCGTTTATTTGTTCATAACTTTCCCCCACTCTGTCTTGCTTCTCTTCTTTCAATTTATCAGATAATCTTAATTTATAGAAGAATAGTATGGAATCATCAGTCACTCGTTTTGATCTTTGGGAGTATAATATTTTTTTAAATCAATCTTTGCCCTTACCTGCATGTAGTCTGTCCCGCATTCGGCTCCTCGAAAGGCTCTACATTTTGAGTTTTCAAGAGGGTCTGTTGTTTTTATATTTAATAGTCGATTATTGATCTATAACCACGTGTTGGCTGACTCTATGTGTATTTATGAATATATATGTTGAATGTGTTGAAAGTATCCATTCATTATTCGTAAGCCAAATCTATTACACATTTGTATTATTCTAGTTCCGTTTTCGTTAATCACTTCCTCTCTAAAGCATTTAAAATATTAACAGTATTTTACGAAATATAAATATAATTCTCATACTAATTAACAAATCTTGTATATCTATCATCTATTGCAAAAATCTTAGTATGGTATACAGACAGTTTACGCACAAATAACGGAGCCAGAGCTGGAGTGTATGTTTGCAAACTAAGATATAGTTACAGATCTCTGGGTGAAACTACCACAATATTCCAAGCAGAAACTTTTTAATTTTAGCAACAATAGAAGAAAACATAAGAAGGGGCTATACAAACAAAACCATCCTTATTATTTCTAACAGTCACTGTTTTAAGAGCGCTGAATTCGAACCAGATTAAGTCCAAGATTGTCTGGAACTGCCTTTGTAGTCTGCTTAACACTGGAAAACTTTAACAAGGTTTTTGGGTGCCAGGCTACAGAGCCATAGAAGGGAATGAAAACGTAGATAAGCTAGCTAAGCAAAGATCTGAAACACCGTTCACATGTCCTGAACCTGTTGTCGGCCTAACTAAAAAAAGTGACAGGAGCAGTTAAAGAATGGATTTTAACCAAACATTCGAAGACTCTCACTTCCACAAAGTCATAGTGAAGCTATGACGGGCAACCACCCTCACAAGCTTACTAAAATAGTCGTACAACTTAGTAAGACTCAAATTGGAGTAGTGACAGGACTCCTAACGGAACACTGGCACTTCAGGCAACATCTTCGCAACATAAGGCTATATAACGAACACAGGTTATGTGGCGAGAAAGAAAATACAGTCTCCCATATAATATTTGAATGTGAAACTCTAACTCAAAATCTTTGAGGGCACTAACTCTAACGAGTTACCACCGCCAGTCAGTCTGATCAACAAACTTCTGATCTACTTGACAGCGACTAGCGACAGAAGGGGATGCACAATAGGCACAAGAGGCTGCAGCGTTAAAGGGCGTAAACAACCCTCCTCGTAACTAATCTGTATCTACTGTCTAAATAAAATGTATTTTCAATTATAGAGGTATATTACGAATTAATTAACCGCCTTGTACTTGGAAAAATGAGCATTAGCGCTTAATACTTTAAGCAAAAGAAAACAAAATTATAAAGAAGAGCAAATGAAGGTTTAGTTATCTATCTTTGATGACTGCTGTAAATTAAGCTTGTTCAAGATTCGTGTAACCTCGAGCGCTAATTACCTAATCGCGAGGCCTTACAATGGGAATACAAACCTTTTTAATCCTCAAACACCAGATAGAAATCAAACTAGATGGTTTTAAGATCATATAAAATGTAGGAGGATCTGTTATTAAATTGAATAATTAATTTCGCTGAATCAATAAAATAACTGCATTAGATTAGGTTCTACGTGCACAAAATTTGTTGTTTACATGTTCTTGTAATACAATGTGTAATTGATATATTAAAATAACTATCGCTGCAAACTAAAAAATAGTAAAATTAAGCAACGATTGATAAACTTCTTCAGATAGATAATTAGTTCAACAAATAATTGAATAACGTAACCCAAATATTATAACCTCAAGAAAATATTAAATGTTTTTATAGTAATAGCTCGCCTTATTTAGTCAATTTAACAATGGATGTTCAAAAATAAAACCGTCTGAAGTTGGCTACAGTTTACTAAACATAATTGGAGATATACTACATCA
>JABXWE010009518.1:0-16628 GCA_014611495.1 Limonius californicus | reverse complement strand
GAATTTAATAAATATTTTTAGGTATCTATAGGAGAGGAATGCTGATAGATATAAATGCTGAGTGGAACAAACCGTTGTTTTTCTTTGATCTATTAATATAATTTATGTTTTCTTAAACATAATTCTAGCAATAGATAAATTAAAATTTATTCTTAAAATTGTATTAAGATAAACAATTGTTAACACCTAACCTAGCCATAACCTTGAAAATAAGAAAATAGTGGCAGCAGAGGACTTACTTGTTATTTTTGCTACAACACTTTGCAAGATATCTTACCTCCTGAAAATCTGTACTGAATCCATCAGAATAAATATGCTTGAAATGTTTAAGCTTTGAATTTCTTAAAAGTACTGCATGTGGGAATGGTTCATCAGGTACATAAACTCTGTTTTGCTTAGCAGAAGACAGCCACTCTGCCAAAATGTTCGAATATGCTAAAGACATGTCGGCCACTGGTGATATGAAAAACATCGGGCAATTTTGGACTCCCAAGTCTTGCATTTTTATGGATAAACACTCAAAGAGGTCGTAAATAACCCCCGAAGGGTAGCAGGGTATTAAGGCATTTCCGCCACCTCTCAAAGTTAAGCCTACAAATCCATACACCCTAAAGTTATGCTTCTGAAGGCTAGCGGTTCCTACTTACTGACAACGACACATAACAGTCCTAACATTGAATCAGGATTACTTATGGGTGTCTGTGTGAGATCGGTCATTATTAATACATCGGCGTTTTTAAGGGCATGATGATCCATTGGCCGTGGATGGGTTGTTAAAGTGCTGGACCCGCTCAAGTAGACGATTTTTTCATGGTCTGAAGTTATTATCCAGTTACTAGAACCCAAGTTGTAACCCGAGCTGGTACAAAGCACTTGAAGTGCTCCGTAAACGTCCTACAACATTCAATAGGTTTTGTATTATATACATAATTATATAAAAAAAGTCAGTAGGATACCATAGGGATACCAGAATCGGCGAGAGATAAAATTTCGGTTAAATAAGAGAAAAGATGATATTTCTGAGACTAATTTATAGAAACCTTTGTTATTTTGAAAAAACACACAGTTATTTATTATAATCATAAAAATGTATTGACAAATTTAATTAACACTTGCAGGGGGCATTTCATTTTTAACCAGGGGCGCCTTGCTTCATAATGGTGAACCGTCTTACTATTACAATCTTTATTGGAGAAATTCGAGTTTTTATCTAAATAATCCAATATCTGCGATTGTCTGTACAATTTAAATAATATCAAGACTGATTATGAAGAACTATTAAAACATTGCAACTTAAATTTGCAGTAGAAATTTAAATAAAAGTAATATACCAGATATGCTGGATTTGTATCAAGACATCATATTGTAAAATGGATGCACGCCGATGATAATCCTGCAGAAATAGCGGCCTCAACTAATAAGAGAGGGTAAAATATTGCTG
This sequence comes from Limonius californicus, assembly GCA_014611495.1. Lineage (NCBI taxonomy): Eukaryota > Metazoa > Arthropoda > Insecta > Coleoptera > Elateridae > Limonius > Limonius californicus. Next base: position 15,187 of record JABXWE010009518.1, on the reverse strand, counting down.
ATAAAAATGCGTCAACAAACATAGCACTCATTGAAAATGCCGTTGAGTAAAAAAGCCGTTGGTAAAACTTGCGTCAACAATAGTATATTATTTTATGTGGAGGAAAAGTGATACTTTTCATGACGCGCTCGTGTTTAACAGCCGAACGGAGTGAGGCTGGTAATAGAGAGCAAGTCATGAAAAGTAACTTCTCCTCCAAATAAAATATGCTGTTTTTTCTTCAAATGTCGACAAATTAATGCAAAAACGTCTCTTTTTGATAGTAATAATTTTTAAACATAATTGGGTTCGCAAGGCGGTTTAGACCGGTGTCGGTGAGTAGGCACAGGTTGTTGCTATAGTAATGTAACATAAAGCTGTCAGTGGACACTGTCAACAATATTAATTTATTTTTTACAATTATTGCGTCTCCGGTTGCGTTTTAATTCCGAATTGATAAGCAGTTTTATCGAGTAAGTTCACTTAAATAATAACCAATTAGTTCCTAAATTAGTGATTTATAGACGCTTGTTTTCTTGTTTCTATCTATGTTGCTATGATAACACTTTTCCCTCCGCCGGCGGGAAAGTGAAAACTAAAGCTCCGGCGGAGGAAAAATGAAACTTTACGGTCGCCTACACAGTCGAAAAATGACAGATTTACTGACGTTTGAAGAAAAAATATATTTTCCTAGACATTTTTTGAATCGAACATAAAGCTAAGTATGTTACTCGTACATAATCAGACTTAATTAACTCGTCTTTATTATAGGCATCGCGCGCAAGCGCGCTCTGCCAATAAACTCGTCCAATAAAGTCTTAGATTATGTACTTGTTACATAAATAGCTATTTTGATGACAGAAGTATTAAACAGACAATCATATTTAAATAATTTGGTGGTGAAAATTTGTTGATAAATATACCGATTTGGGTACAAATCTGATTATTTAGCAAGCAGTTAGACTTATGGGTGACTGTGTGTGAATAAATAATTAATCGTATTCACATAGTCTAGTAACAAAAACTTGGCGACTAACTTGTTATTCTGGAGGCAAAACCAATAATTTGGTGTTAAAAATCGGAATAATTAGGTAAAAGATTAAATCATACCCGAAAAAATATACATTTGTACTAGGATTACGTCTTTATTGCAACATATAATATTTATACGTAAAATACGTTCCGTTAGGACAAAAATTTCCTATAAAAAAATAAAATTTACGTTGGTAAAAGACTAGCACCTACATGTCTAACACAATTTCCTAAACTAATATCAGCGGAGTACGGGAGAGATCACTTAAACTTAAAATTAAAACAATAAGTTAGTTACAAATCAAAAGTATAAAAAGCAGAGGTTCAGCGGACACCGAACATCTAATTCCAAAATGTCTTTGGATGTGGCTACTATTACATTTTTTTCCTATTACATACATAGATATGAATCTCCTACAACGTATCACATTATTGAGGTCACTCTAATTAGTTTGGTACTGTGGCTCTGCATTTGGCTATGTTTGTGCGCATACGCCTATGAATTCTACTACATAATTGCCTAAAAACATATTAGATAAGTTGATCGCGTGCTTGCTCCTCAGTCTCGGCTATTTCAACAGGAAGTTCTTGTTGATCAGCTTCCGTCATCCATTGGCTAATTTCAGAGGTGTACATGTGGCGCTGCAACACTTCTCGGGTGCGAGGTCTTCTGCCCAGGTAACACGTTATTCCCTAAAATGTTTAATAAACCAATTAAAAAAAAAAGAAAGGGACATAGGTACAATGGTACAAACCCCGGGGGTAAAATCATTACGTAGAGCATTTAACAGTGCTGCATCCTGCAAAGCCACTTGCAAACTGTTCCAGTCAATAACAACCTCCTCCATTAGCATACGTTCCTCTGTAACACTCAATAATTACTAGATCATCTCAATGCTGTTCAGAATACCCACCATCTTTCTTGGAAGTCTGCTTTTTGTACTGGATTCTGAACCGGAATGCTTCAAGCACTGAAGCTACAACAATGGTAAGAACAACCATTGTAAACAAATAGAACAACATGAAGTAGATACGCGAATATTGGCGGGCAACAACAGCGTAAGCTTCCATTGTTATAAACCAATTGTTGACAACAGTGAGTTCAAACAATGTAACTCCTGATGTCAGGAGATTCGAGAAACAGTTGAGGTAGTAGTAACCAAGGGCACTGGTGCTGTTGGCACTGTACTTGTAAAAGTCTTCAACTGTTGTGTTGCTAAAACAACGAATCAATTGGAGAAAGGGAAATTATGAGGTAAAATGTTTCACTTACGCGCAGCAGTTCCGAAGGTCGTACTGGGAAAACAATTCCATGCCAATAATTGCAAAGAAGTAATACACAACGAGCATTACAATTGATGTGGACAACATTAGAGGGGATAACAACACGACTGTACCAAAAATGTCCCGGTATCGCTTCTTTAATTTGAATAACCTTAACAACCTGCAAAAATTTAGTATTCATAGTATTTGCCCATAAAACTGGGCCACCCATTTTTTTTTGTTAGGTAGTTCCATTAAGTATTAAAATTCAGTTAAGTACAGACCTGATGGTGATAGAAAAAATTATTATTTATATGTATGTTAACCAAAATCTGCATGTTTTTATAAAAAAAATTATTCCTAAACTCTATTTGTTGAGCATTGAGCTAGAACGTCAACAAACGCACCTGTTTGACTCACCCGAGCGCGCGCTGTGATTGGTCTACGCTAGATAACGCTAATGCCTCATTACTTAAGGAGTAATTGACGCTCAAAACTTTTACTTTGCACTCGTAATTACCGGGTTAAGTTTGTGTGCTTTTTGAGCAGTGCTTATCGGTTTTCGGAGCGTTTGTATAGTACCTGGTGCTTATTTTCCTAAAATGGAGCAAGTTGTTCCAGAAATGTGTAATCGTAGGGGGCGTCCAATATACACTAAACCGACGCTAACCGCACTTTCTCTTATCTCACTCGCGCTCTTCAGTACTGGATCTTGTTTGTTTCGGCGCATTTTCATGAAAAATAAATAAATAAAAGCGCCACAAACTTATGCATCCACATAATAATATGAAACCTTGACAGAATTCTACATTATCTACAGTCCCATGATTATTTTGACAGTTTTCACAGATGTCAACGTAATTTTGACGTATTTGCGCATGCTCACAGAAAAAATTAGTCAGAAAATTCTCCGGTCGCGAGCTCAACCTGTTTGCGTAAGTACAGCGCATCGACGGCCGGCGAAGGCAGTTGTAACATCCCCGAAGGAGGTGTGTGGGACGACGAAACGTCTAAAAAAAAACGTAAAAATCGTCATACAAACTTAGCCGGCGTCCGCCGCGCCCCCTTTCGGGGATTTTAGCACTGGCCGTCGATGCGCCGTACTTTTGCGAACAGATCGAGCTCGCGACCGAACCGCTGCGATGACGTGGACACGTGCTGGACGTCGATTCGTGTTTGGACTTTGGACGCCCCCTGGCGGACAACAACATATCCGGACCGCAAATCGCAAAATCTTCCGGGTGCCTTCTTTTTTCCGCAAACTTGTTATTTTCAATCATCTGTCATTGATGAATATTTTGTTATGAAACTCAAGGATCATACGCAGAATTAAAATACTTTTCAAATGAGGTGTCACTCGACCCCCATTGCCATTTAAAAAAATAGCTCAAGATGGCGCCTAGCAGCGTCTTTTCTTCTCCAATCTTCAATTGCCATTTCCCTCAGGTCCCGTGTCACCTCCTCCTTTCATCTACTTCTTGGTCTCCTCTGTCGGATTTATCTTTAGCACTATCTTGGGTCATTCTGTTGCTCTCCATATGCTGTACCTGCCCCAGTCATCTAACTCGTTGTTGTTTCAGATATTGTCGGCTCGTTGTAAAGGTGCTCTAGCTCTTTGTTTGTACTTCTTCGCTACTCGCCGTCTTCTTTCTACCCGTAGTAAATTTTTCTCAGCATATTTATAGTTTTTTTACATCTATTCTGAACGTCTTTGCCAAAATTTCTTCTATGCCTTTGTATAGATTCTTTTTGTCTTTTTTCTTTGCTTTGCATATTTTTCTCTATCTTCCTGTCTTCCGGATTCTATCATTTTCTTCCTTTCATTTAATTTTTCCTCTCGTTCCTTTTCACAGTTGCTATTGAACTAGTTATTTGCCTTTTTCTTTTTTCTTTTCTCGTTTAGGGCTTGATGCACTGCACTCTTTAATATCCCTCCAATTCTTCTCGATATTGTCTTCTTTCTTTTATTCTTGTTTCAATTTCTGCCTCATATTTCTTTTACCCTTCTTCTCTTGTTAAACTTTCTATCTCTTATTCTGATTTTGTTGTTCTGTTGGGTTGTCTTATCTTTTTCTCGCGATTGTCTTCTATTGAGACTGTAATTAAATGGTCGCATCTGCCCCTCTTCTTGATTTTACACTCGTCACCAGTTTTATATGTTTTCTTCGTATCGGCACGTGATCCACTTGGCTGATAGTCTTACCACTTGCTGTTACCCACGTGCCTTTGTATATCGCTTTTGTTTGGGAGTAAGTGCTCAAAATTCTGCAGTCTTTTCCTGCCGCAAAGCCAATTAATTTTGTTCTGTTTTGCTATATTGGCCTATTGTGGATCTGAAAGCTTCTTCCCTTCCAATTTTGGCATTGAAATCGCCTATTGTCATTGTTATTGTATTTGTGTGGCTGTGGTTAATACAGATTTACTAAATTTTCGTAGAATTCGTCTTTTTAACTCTTCTTCCTTCTCTTTTATTGGGGCGTGACCATTTATAATATATATATTTTTCCCTGCTTCTAGTTTAGCGGTTTAAAGCTTTTTATCTTGTCTTCTAGCTTTTTTGCTAACAAGAAACCAGCTCCAAAAGCCCGCTTTTCATCTCTGCTATTGAAAAATATGTCATTCTCCAGAAATATTTCGAAATTTTCTTTTTGCATCGTTTCCTGCAGTGTGAGAACTTCTACGTTGTACCGTTCTGCTCCTAGCTCTAGTTCTTTTATTGCTCCATCATAGTTCGATTCTTGTAGGTTCCATGTAACCATTACCCATCGTTTTTGTTCCTTCTCTTTTTTCTTCTTCAATACCGCTTTGAAATCCAGAGTCACTTACATATCGAAACCAAATTTTTATTTATGCATGTTTCAAAGACCACGTCCTCGTGATTGAGCTTGTCCTAAAACATAATTTGCTAACCATTGAAACTTTTCTTCCTGAGAGTGAAATAATCTTTTAGAACCATTAGAATGCGGAAATAGTCGAGGCTTTTAATGCTTCAAATTTCTTAAATGAACGACTTCAGCCATTTTTACCAGTGAAAATCGAGCCTGCTACTGACTAGACTCAAATTTTTTGAAGGATTAGCTTATGATATGACGTAGAAGAAATCCGTTATTCATACTATTTACTTACGGCCGAAGTAAATGGATGCATTCGCAAGCATTTGCTTCACAAGCATTAGCAATTACCTCCATTTATAATCATATTCTTTGAAGGATTTGCTTCTTATTTTGGAAGCAAAAAGTTGTGCTGTATTTTATTCATCCGGACTAATAAATTATAGTAAGTGTGGGCGCGTCGACGCGGCGACGTTAACACTTGGGTAAAACATTTATCTCTCCGCCCTCTGTGATCACACTAAAAATTATTCATTGCGCATCGATACGACGCCGATCTCAACAAAATTCTACAGATTTTAGAGCATGAATCTACAGAATTTTGCACACAGAATTCTGTATAACACGACACAGAATATTGCCAAAACACTTTGAACAAAACTCGAATTATTGTGTCATGCTAACCTAAAAATAAAAAAACTGAAAAATTAAAAAATTGTATACAAAAATGAAATAATATTTACTTTCTCAAACTACCCCAAATAGTGCTTCATAGTTATGTGTCAAATAATCCCCATAAAAAAAGGTAATACATGTGTACCGGTCCCAGGCTTTTTAAGTTTCGCGGTTGCATAGAACGTCCAGAACATTCTACGGAAATGCAACCGTACGAAGCAGCCAATGGGGAAGCCGTAAACCGACCCTGGCGGACAGGCAGTTTCCGGGACGCGACCCTCGACCAAGACCGTCGGTGAAGGTCCGGAATGTAACGAGTCTGCGCATGTATACCTTTTCTTTGTGTCCGTAATTAAATAGTGTACGTTTTGATTTGTTAATAAATAGTCGTCATAATTATACGTTAGTGTTATTACTAATTTAATACCACATTGGTGACCCCGAGTAAAAATTAGTGAACATCTGAATTAAATTGGGAGAGAAACATGTGCAAGTTGAGGCATAATTTCACGCGTATGCAGTGCGATCAGATACGAGTAAGTACTTTACAGTTATAAGTGCGCTGGACAGTGCGGTCTTACAGCAAATTTCGGACGTTATTATCGCTCCACCCGAGAAGGGCAAATATGAGTGCCTTAAGCAAAACCTAATAGCACGTTTTTCAGACTCGGAAGAAAAACAGTTACGGCGGGTGTTAACGGAAACAGATTTAGGCGACAAAACACCTTCTCATTTATTGCGCGAAATGAAAGTGCTAGCGCGTAACAAAATTAGTGACGAAGTTCTAAGAACATTATGGCTCCAAAGACTTCCGCCAGCACCACAATTAATTTTAAGTGCTAGTGAAGGTTCGGGATTAGACAAAATGGCCGCGGTAGCAGATAAAATCGCGATAGTGAACCTAAGCACCGGTCCATGCATCGCCGCCATTGCTAACCAATCGTCCGCGCTGCTATCGACACCTGTCGTCAATAACGCGAACGCAAGCGCCCTCTCTGTCGCATCGGTAACTACCCCAGGTGTTTCTACTTCGGCTATCGCTGCACTTGAACAACAGGTGGCAGCACTAACCAAGCTTGTGGAGGAAATGGGACGCGATAAACGCCCTCAACGTCGTTTTCGCAGTCGCTCGCGATCGAGGCATGCCAATAGCGATGGTATTTGCTTCTACCACAAAAGATTTGGTAGCAACGCAAGGAAGTGCACGAAACCTTGTAGTTATTCCACTCCGGAAAACTAGTGCAACCGTCCTGGTGGAGACGTTCAACGACGGCGAAACAACACATCGTCTCTTTATTTCAGATAAAACAACAGGCATGCGTTTTCTTCTAGATATCAGCGCCGACGTCTCGGTAATACCGCCAATAAACAATTCGCGTCGTGTTGTACCAGCAAATTTTAAGTTATACGCAGCAAACGGGTCAGTAATAGATACGTTCGGCACCAAGTTACTGTGTCTCAATCTCGGTTTAAGACGCCCCTATAAATGGCATTTTCACATCGCAAAAGTTTCACGTCCAATAATCGGCGCAGATTTCCTGCGTCATCACGGTTTATTGGTTGATTTGAAACACCGCCGCCTTAATGATCCCATCACACAACTGTCTGTGTTAGCCGAGCTGACACCATGCAACACTGCGAATTGTTCTATTATTAGCAACAATGTCAAATATAAATCACTTTTGGACGAGTTTCCCGAAATATTAGCGTCTACTCCAGGTACAATGAAAAAAAGTCATAAAATTAAGCACCACATTATCACCAAAGGACCACCTATCGCGCAAAAGCCACGACGTTTACCGCCAGAAAAACTTAAAATAGCGAAAGAAGAATTTGAATTCATGCTGGAACAAGCCATCTAGTAGCCCCTGGGCTAGCCCACTACACCTCGTACCAAAGTCGTTTCAACCGATCGATTGAAACCCGCATTTTTTGCCCACCAACACCACCGTCAATCCGCTACGCACACGAGATCAGGCAGGACAACAAAACCACCCCTACGATTCTCCGCAACTTAGCCGTTTCACTGGAAAGGGGGTGATGTATCGGTCCCAGGCTTTTTAAGTTTCGCCGTTGCATAGAACGTCCAGAACATTCTACGGAAATGCAACCGTACGAAGCAGCCAATGGGAAAGCCGTAAACCGACCCTGGCGGACAGGCAGTTTCCGGGACGCGACTCTCGACCAAGATCGTTTGTGACAGGTCCGGAATGTAACGAGTCTGCGCATGTATACCTTTTCTTTGTGTCCGTCATTAAATAGTTTTGATTTGTTAATAAACAGTCGTCATAATTATACGTGAGTGTTATTACTAATTTAATACCGCACATGTTTCAATAGAAAATACTACTGTATTGAGTGGAAACTTAAATCAACACCTTTTACAAAAATAGCAGGGGCCCATGTCAATATCATTTAAAATGAGACAACTTATATGAAAAATCATTATCGTCCTTCTTTTAGACCCAAAATTTTTTCTACAAATAATGTGGCACACCCACAGTACTCTAAAAAAGTTTGTTATTTATACAAACACGGACGCATGCATGCACACGCTCTCACATGTACACAAACGCGCATGCCCCTCCACGCATACAATCGTGCGCACGCGCGCGCGTACGCTCTACAAATTAAATAATTCCAAAATTATAAAAACATACAGTAGGCTTCATTTAGAAACAAAGGTGAAACCAGAGGTGCTAGAAAACTACATCTGCTTCAAATAATGGTATTTTATCCATATACAACACAGTGTGTTTCATAAAAATGGTTCAAGGCTGTAGCCACTTTATTATTTATTTTAGCCCTAGTATCCCCCACGTACTACTAAGATGGAGAGTTTTTGTCCGATTTATCTAATGCCACCATTTTTTCATGAACGGAAAGGCGCTGCTAGTCGCAAACCGATGAGCCATCCCACTCCCTACCCGGCCCGACACGACGCCAGAACGAGTGAGGTCAGCCGGACCAGCAATATAAAAATGAATTTTTGAGGAAAATTCATTAACTCTTGAGTCGAGGTCCAGAGGAAGAAGTCCAGCCCAGAAACCAGTCCTGAAACCAGATCTTCGGAGCCGAAGTCCGGAGAGGAAATTCAGCTCCAAGACCAGTCTAAAGCCGACCCAGTAACCTGAACTTATTAACCGAATCCTTTAACTAAACCCAGTTCACCGCATACCTAAAAATCCTAGAAATCCATTCAACACTGAATTAGTCTGGGGTGACTCGCGCTTTGACAGTTTAATCCATTAATTACTTTCCGTTCACCCTGACTTAGACTGGGGAAACCTGCTCTTTGACAGGATAATCCTGTTAATGATTTCCGTTCCACACTATTTTGTTAGACTGGGGAAACCCGAGCTTTCATTTAGCGGAGGCCTGCCTTTAATTCTCCCGAACATTTAAAACGTATTTTCTCCTGACCTGGAAGACACCGCATTGAAAGTAGTTTAAAGAATTTAATACGAATATCGCAACACTATTTTGTTAGACTGGGGCGACCCGTGCTTTCAAATAGTGACCGCTTTAATAATTTTAAACGACTACACAATACTGGCGAAAACACGAACATTCCACAGCGCCGCGATTGAGACCGGCGAGGGCCACTGCAACGCCGGAAAATTCATATCACTTTTATTTCCGTTTTAGGTAACCGGAACGAATTTCATTTATTGCTAGGTCACCGAAAACACGAGTCCAAAGGAGCTGCGAGAATTCCAGTTGCTGCGAGTAACCCCGTTTCTTCCATTATTTTATTTAGTTGTTAACAGCTGTGGCCTTCGGTGGAGCGAGCGTGCTAGCCCAGCTGGGAGTCCGTCTACGGCAGCGCGTCGTCATCCGCTTGACCCGCGCGGAACGTGTGCAGATTGTCTGCATTCCAGGACCAAACCAAGGTAGTTTTAATTTTGATTGTAGTACACCGTGTTTGTGCAGAATCCAGTATTTTAGTTTTATTATTGTATATAGATTTACATCCAGTATTATAATTTAAAGTAGAATTGTAAATAAATAGGAACAAAACTGTTAATCCGATAAATAATTTTTATTCCCAGTGAGCCCTGGCTCTGAGTTTACCCGGCACCAGGCCGGACTATTACAATGTTTTGCGTATTTCCAAGGAAGAATTTAATCTAAACAAAGAAATTCTAATGCTATTAGTTTAGAGATGGCCACTTTACCAAATTTTTAATGTAACTACACTAATTCTTCAATGAATTTTTTATATTTGGTTTCCGATAATTGAGATATACTCTATGACATGTAAAATCAGTCACACTGTATAGCATTTATTTAGAATAACACAAAAGCTAAAGCCACTACAGCCTTGAACCCTTCTTATAAAGCAGACTGTATATTAAAATTAAATTTAATATATTCAACAATAATTTTGAAAAAAGCATTGGGTCCGATATGCAATGATTCCCAGTACACAGGGTGTTCTGAAAGTAAAAGGACACAGCTTAACTACAGCTTCCTCTGGTCCAATGGAACCGATAAAACTCAACATATTTTAGTACAAAAGTGCTTTCTTCAGAAGTTGCAGTGTTTAAAGAAAAAAAATATTTTTAGAATTAGGTATATATATTTCAGAAACAAAATGGCGGACCAAGCTGAAGATTGGTACACATCCACTTCAGGGGAAGCCGAACATTCTCAACGTATAAGCATTACTGTGTATTATATACAGCGCCCTCTACAACACGCAGTAATGATTATACGTTGAGAATGTTGGGCTTCCCCTGAAGTGGATGTGTTCCAATCTTCAGCTTGATCCTCCATTTTGATTCTGAAGTACATAACCTAATTTTAAAAATATATTTTTTTTTCTTTAAGGCTCCGTAACTTCTTATAGAAACACTTCTGTACTAAGGTATGTTAGCTGTAGTTACGCTGTGTCCCTTTACTTTCAGGACACCTTATATACCGAAAAACACATAAACAATAAATTCAACGAAAACTAATTGAGCTAAATAATTGTAAAGGTTAATATAAAGAAATCGCATCAAAGATATTTTTTTCTATACATTTACTATACCTGAGAGGCCGTAAAATTACAACAGCTGTGAAGGTTGGCTTAAACTCGAGCAGAACTGAGCCACAAATTGCAGCATACGTAGCACAAAAATCAAATATATTCCATCCAGACGAAATATACTCCGACCATCCAAGTCCTATAACCTTCAAAAATATTTCCAAACCAAACACTAAAACAAACAAAACCTCAATCACAATTATTTAAATAGCAAACTTGGTAACACATACATGTAAGGAAGAAATAAGTGTCCCAGGAAGCACTAAAATTCTTTGCGCCTTCCTCAAGTGACCCTGCCGATTCCAAAACCCTCGCACACATAGCAATGCCGTTGCTTACGATGATAACATCTACGGGCATTAAATTGGTTAGTTTAAAAATTACCATGTAATTGTGACTTACAAACAATATGTTCGAAGTGCCGCCACATAACTAGGGTGCGTATGGCACGACACAAAGTCCTCAGCGGGGGCCATGCAGCAGTGAACCACGGATCAAGGGGATCCTTCAGTTTCCACTTCAATCTCACAGCGTCATAAATATTCACAAACTCATCTAAGGTTAGGTTACCGCTATGGGAGGCATTGAGCTGCCAGAACATTAGAATAATGTCTCTAGGACCTAAAATAGTTCCATTGTGGAAAAAATGTATGTTAAAGAACAAAGTACTAACTGGTTCGTGGTGAGTAGTAGCGCATAAAACCGTAGAACTGCCTGAAGCGTACACTTGATGGGTTTTGTTTGCTTACTAGCAGCCGGAATGCTAACTGACATGCCTGCCGCTTATGAAGCAGCAATTTACGGAATTTATCCTTTTCTATACCCGTGAATGTTTCATAAACAACAGCCAACATCTACAAGATTGCAATAAGGAACATTGTCACTTAGTCATAAATAAACGGCAACATACCAAATTCATTAGGACGTACAAGACAGTGGATATGTAAGAAATGAAAAAAGCAGCATACCATTTGGAGATTGCATATGATGGCATCATCACATCTGGGAAACTGTAATGTAAAACAAAACCTATATATTTATTAAATCAAATAATAAAGTGCATATAGAAAGTAAAGTAGGACAAAACTTTTAGTAGCGAATGTTTAAATCCCTACTCAAATGCGATTACCAGTCAACAGGTAGCATGTAATCTCTGAACAATAGCGTTGGGATGCTTGCATGTCTATGGGCAAGGTCGCATTTAACTTTCTTGCCAATGGTAGTAAAAATTTTATTGCAACTGGGTATAGTTATAATATATATTATAACATGTTATAATAAAAGTATCTACGGAAGATTCAATTAAAATTACGGGATGACCGACCATCTATTCCCTGAATATTGTTAAATATCTTAACGTTATAATGAGTGCTGTTGTCCACTAACGATATAGGTAATCAAGTTAAATTTGTTTTGCGATATGAATCACTTGGTTTCGAAAGTTTGTTCATTTGGTTATTGTTCTGGGTAAATTCAGTCATATTTTGACCAGTAAATAATTACATTCTGATCTTAATTTAAATGAAATGTAAAGTATTTAGGTTGAAAGAAGTTGGTACCAAATTTCAAAGTTTCGTCCAATTCGAAAATAGGCGCCGGAACGCTGTTCCGGTGCGTTCCACCACAAAAAAAAAGCACAAACTATACCTAACCTTCTAGTTTACATTGCCTTCTGTGCAGAAAAACGACAAAAGAAAAATATAAACAAAAGCCTACACATTAAGGTTGGCAACTTCAATCTTTTTAATAAATTAACAAGCAACCAATAACTACATTAACTTTGTTTAAACAATGCCGAAGCGATATGCTGGGACAATACATACATACGTGTTTTTTTTTGCAAATTTGTGATATTAGGCCGCTTTTATAGAACGCAGTTTATTTTTATTGAACGCACCCTGTGTACGCGACATTATACAGATTCCTGCAAACACAGCATTAATCCGAGTCTTCACACTGTTAAATGCGGGTAAAAGACGGAAGTCAGCCACCAGCTCTCGGCCCGAGTGTTACGCAGATTTTAAAATTACCCCTGAGCATCCGAATCAGTGTAATTTACCAATAGGTTATTACTTTCGCTTTGTGCAGTACCATTCACAGTACGTGCGAGAAAGGAAAATATTCGGTTTCCCAAAAATTCCGAAAATAACGCTTAAAGTACCGAATTGGGAAATTTCATCGTATGGCATAATATTGAAAAATCTGCCAAAAGTAACCAGTTTCGAGAGAAGCAACTGTAAAAACTACACCCAGGAACTGACTCAAGCTTTACACCCCCCTGAAGGACCAATTTGTCATCGGAAAAGGTAATTTTCAAAACCATTGTTAGCCACGCTTCAGGTGTTCCATTTATTTTACCGAACGGTAGACCCCCTGAGACGATGCCGTTAATTGTGCAATCTTGTGAAATCGGTTTGTATTCTGTATCTTTTATTCAAAGAATTTTTGCGATATAAGAAAATACTGCGTCTACAAAGCCTTTCTGCAGTATCTATTTTTTTCAGGTATTAACTTAGATTTAATTGCTTTGAGTTCACCTGTGGGTGGTCAACATTAGCTTTGTTTACACGATGCCTAAACAATATACATACGTTTTTTTAGCAAATTTAAGAAGTGATCAATTGTTTATAACATACAGTTGAATCAAATTTGAATAATTGTGCATCACGAATAAAACATGTAATGGTGTATTAACAGTTAACATTAAAATTGCAACATCCTATATCAAATGAAAACTAAATTCATGTTCTTCGAGATTCTAAAATAGTATGCAAGGTGTTCTATTAAAAAAAAATCAGTAAACGTGCAATTCGGAAATAGCATGTTTGGTTATGTTTCTGATGCTGAGATATCAATAAAAATTATAATCAATTAAGTTCATAGCTTCCTGAAAGCTGCCGATTCCTTGAAATTTGCTTATAAATATCTAAATAATACAGCAATCATTAAGTGGAGATTGCTACAGAGAGATCAAAAAAGAACTTGATTACAGCAAGCCATGATTTTTTTTTTGTTCGTATTCATGACAGTTGATAGGATATTTTTGATCTACGACCTACGAAAAAAAAGCCATGGCTTGCTGTAATCAAGTTCTTTTTTGATCTCTCTGTATAACCTGCTTAATTTTAATTCTCTACTGAAAGAGTTTACAATTGCTAAAACATACAGGATGTGCCACTTAAAAATCATGTGCAGCTAATTTTAATTCATATTCAGAATTTATTTCTTAGGCCTGTATGACACGGCACAGAATTTTGTGCAAAAATTCTGTTCAAAGTGTTTTTACATAATTCTGTGACGTACAGCAAAATTGTGTATAAAATTCTGTAGCTCGTGCTCTAAAGTCTACAGAATTTTGCTCAGAAACAACGTCAAATCGATGCGCAACGAGCACTTTCTAGTGTTCATAACGGAGCAAAAACGTAAATGTTTTACCACGTATACCACCTAAAATCTCTCAACGCCAGCCATTCTACACAAACTTAGTATAACTTATAAACAAAAAAAAAACCTTCCCGAAAACGCAAATATAATACAAGCCACGAAAAAATAAACAACAATCGAGGTTATGTAAACAGAAGGAAACAATTATTATGAAACCTTGATAGATTTCTACATTATCGACAATCACATGATTATTTCGACAGTTTTCTCACAGATGTCAACGTAATTTGCACCTATTTGCGCTTGCCCACAGACACAATTTTGTACAACATTTTGTACAAATTTCGGTTCCGTGTAATACGTGTTTTGCAGAATTTTGTACAACATTTTGAACAAAACTTTGAACACAATTTTGTACAAAATTCTGTCTGTGAGCTTGCGCAAATAGATGCAAATCACGTTGCCATCTGTGAGAAAATTGTCAAAATAATCATGTGACTGTCGATAATGTAGAATTCTATGAAGATTTCTAATATTTGATTGTTGCATCAGTTCGGTGCGCTTTTAGTTTTTTACATAAAAGCATGACAAAGTAGACAAACTGCGGCAATAAAAAACGCGAGCGAAATAAGAGAAAGTAGGCGGAATGTCCGCGCGGCGGCGTAAGTACGTGTTAAATATATTCTCCTCTGCCATCTGTGATCGTTTTTAACACTAAAAATTGTTAGTTAGCGCATTGATGCGACGCCGACTTTGTTCATTATTCTGCAGGTTTTAGAACATGAATCTACTGAATTTTGTACAAAGTTTTGTACTAAATTTTGTACAAAATTCTGTTTGCAAGCTTGCGCAAATAGATGCAAATTACGTTGCCATCTGTGAGAAAATTGTCAAAATAATCATGTGACTGTCGATAATGTAGAATTCTATAAAGATTTCATAATATTTGATTGTTGCATCAGTTCGGTGCGCTTTTATTTTTTTTTACATA
>JABXWE010009517.1:0-36342 GCA_014611495.1 Limonius californicus | reverse complement strand
GGTTGCTTCTTGAATACTTTTTATATCGCTTTGAATGTTTGTTAATAGTTTACATGCGGATGTGACCAATGCGTTACGACAAACATATATTTGAACTAACATAGTCCAGTGTGGTTTTCGATATAAGGGTGGTAAATCCACTCCTATGTTTGTTTCCACGGTCATGATTTAATTTACTTACTTTTATTACTTCATCTAAATGCTCTTTCAAAATTAGATCATATTTGGCAAGCAAAAGCAATATATCTAAAAAATTTCCGTGGTCCAAATCTGGATTATCCAAGGTGTATGCCGCTTCATTCTTTTTACCGCGATAGCTTAAACCTCTTTTACCAATTAATTTCATGACATTTATAACTCTATCAAGAACTTGCCGTTTTTTAAGTACTTGTTGTGATCGAAGGTGTTTTGAATTTAGCAGTAAATCGTCAATACTTTTTTTTCTTTGAAAACAACAAATATGCTTCTGAGCATTGTTTATGAGTTATTGTATGTTCATGCTCATCAACTCGTTGGTAAATATGCTTCCAGTCACATATGCCTTCTATAAAAGTATTTGTTTCAGTGCGCTTTGCAAATGCAATGCAGACAAAGCAATGCAATTTTCTTTTAATGTTGTCGTAACTGACCCAAGCTCTTTTGCTGTTATTACTCCGATAAAAGCGTACACGCACGCGCACCGTAGCGTTCGAAATTTGAATTCGCGCTGGGGAGTGGGGCTGGTAGCTGGTTCCGTGAGAGCCGAGCCGAGCCGATAGCGCTGCGCTGAGAGTGAGACGGCGCTGGCCGAGTCATTGCACTTGCAAGTTGCAACAAGATTTACAAAAGATTTATGTTTTTGTTATTTTGTAACGATCTCGGCCGCCCCGCCGGCGGCGTAAAACCGGCGTTTTCTTGAGCGGCGCATCGGGAAATCTCCCGATCGCTTATATGGCCCATCCGCCCCTGCTTGCTTGATATCACTGTACAATATATTTCAAATTTGTTGGGTAATTTCAAAGAAAATATATCTGTTGCATTTAACTATATAAATATATTTCATGTAGTTCTTCTTACATCAATTGTTATAGAACACCTAACAAATTTCTAATGCACACTAACTCTTTAGTTTAAACTTTTTTGTTGGCTCTTTAATTTTCCTAATAATAGAGATATATGCAGAGATATATACAATTAATGGGACTGTGCATACTTAACGTTAAACAAAACAAAATATTACGTCACAACAAGGTAGAATGTGTACATTTAAGAAAAACTTACTTTAACAGTCTGTTCTCGAATGGTGGGATTAGTATCCATGAATCCATGAGCAATTTGGGGAAATATCTGATCATTTACGGTAGCAGACTGCAAGTGACCAATAAAATGTTCCAGTTGCATAAGCAACCTTGAACGTGTTGCTCGATCGTTACTGGCAAATAATTTTACTACACATGGTACAATCTTTTTTTGGTAGTCCACTTCATCCAACAGTCTTCCAAGCTGAAATAAATTAAAGTTTACCTTTACTGTGTAATCTTACAAAAATCCAGTTAATTTTTAAATAATGTTTTCACTTCGTGAAACTTTGAATAGCTTACCTTGAACATAGGAGCCAACACAGCTGACCCTGCATCCCCATATTCAAAAGCAGTAATTAACTGTGGAAGAATTTTATGTTTACAAACATTATCCGGAAAATTATCTAAATGCGGTGTGAGATTTGAAAAGAATCTGTTCTTTTCATTTTTATCTTTTATTTGAATTTCTTCTAGAAACAGCAATGTATCCACCAGATCGTTTTTGAAATAACCACCTAATTTCCTACAGCGAGTTATAATATCTGCAGGATTAGGCCGTGATCCAGGATTTGCTCCCACTAGTTCACAATACAAAGGACATAGTTGTTTTGGTATCTATAAATTTGGTTAATATTAAAATATTACTCTACGAATACACATACAAAAATTACTTTATCTAAACTTTTCAAGAAGACTGTTGATGCAATGGTCCATTAAAAACTTCCCAAATGAGACATCCAAGGCCCCACATGTCCGCAGAACTAAAATTAGAAAATGTAACAGTTTTGTAAGATGTGATATCTCAGAGTATGCATTGATTGTATCTTGTTTTACTTTGCTGAAATTTGTATTAATTACTAAGCAAATATAACAGTATGCCTTACCATTTTGTAATTTGCCTTTGCTTGCTTGGATCATTTTTTTCTGGAGGATCATAAATTTCTAGGGAAGGTACAATTTTTATGGCAGTATTTAAGTTTTCTTGGGCACTAGAGACATATTCAACACCTCCCAATTTCCATTCTCCAGCTGTATTTACAAATATTGACCAGATATTTACATTATTATGTCTTAAGTTACCATCATTATTTAAAAATGATAATGCTCTCTAAAATAATAAGAAAATTACTGCTGGCAATAAGTACATAATAACTTTTAGGAAAAATTCAAGAATTGTGTACATTACTATAAAAATGTATGTTGTAGTTTGATTGAAACACTTTTCAGCAGCTGTAAGATTACTAATTACACCAATTCAAATATTTCACAACATTGTATAATATTAACTGGTGTTGGTGTAAAGTAACTAATTATCTACTAAAACAATTGTCATAAAGATACAAGATAAATCTTACCGTTATCTGAAAAATACCCCAAGCTATGTACAGTTCCTTCTGAGGTCCTTCCATGTTCAACATGTCAATGTGATAAGCTAAAGGTTCAACATATTCGGATGCCAAGTACAACATCTTATCGGACTCTAAGCTGTCGAGAAACATGAGCACGCTAGGGTGACGTAAAGTTTTTAATCGTTTCACAGCACCTTTTGCTATTTCTAATTGGGTTTCTGATCCGTTTTTAATATCGTACATAAACACAGAGACTTCCTCATTAGTTCCTTTTTTCTTGCCTTTGTGGAGTGTCCATACGCTCTTCTCTTGCAAACCCGGCACTAATTCCCCGATTTCAAAGCTGAAATCCTTAGACGGATCGCGAGAAAAAAACGACCACATATTGCAATTTGTGATTTTATTAATACGTGTCTAAACAAAATTAAATTAACAACATTTAAAATCCTAACCTATATGCCCTCTAAATCAGTTTTGACGTTTCATCGGCCACTGCAGCAAATCTATTGGAAGTGACTATTGAACGTCACCGTCAAACATTCTGATAGTCCAAAGTTTTAAAATCTGTGAGTGCTATACTGAAATAGAGTGTACGCAACATGCATTCAGCACAGCGTTCTCAAATTTAAAGTTTATTAAAATGGAAAATCGTCTACGAGTAATTTAATTTTAACACACTTATTTAAATAGACCAACACATTGTATACAATGTTTTGTACGATGTTTGATTATTTTCCAGGAGTAGACAGACAGATAAAATATTGAAAATGAAGCAGTACGTTTAATAAAAAAAGACTATACATATTACTATGTCATACAAACTAAAATCAAAACAAAAACAACATTTATTTTCAATGTATGTAACAACAGGTTACAAGTTTTTAAGTCATAAAACCAAAGCTGCCACACTACTAAAGAACTATAAAATAGATTAGGTAGTTATTATTTCCGTTTTGCCTAAACAACTTTTTCTTAAGTTCACCACTATGTATATTTTTGAGGACAGTACTAGGCTTTTAATTCTGAATAATCTTGAAAGCTCTTAATCAGGCCTAATGTATTTATTTGCCAAATAATTTTTATGTAAACTATTGTTTCAATATTTCACTATATAAAATTTATATAGCAAATATATATCTTAGAATATTGTAGTACTGAATATCACACATATGTTTTACATTATGCTAACAAAATAATCATACTATACAAATTTTCTCTTGTTTACATGTTTTCCTTAATGTAATTAGTCATCTTTATTATTAAAAATAGGTACGGTATTATCTTAGAAGTTAAATTGTCAACAGATTATTCTGGTACAGTATTTCTTGATGGCAATGATAGGAATATTTTCATAACTTTATTTAAATTTATGTTTATTATATAAAAACTTTACCTGGAGTTTTAAGTATGTATTTTCTAATTTACACCTTGTTCTATTTTTACAAAATTTCAGAGATATACACTATTCACGATTGATTTGCCATCCAGCAGGCTGTGTTTTTTTTAAGTTGCCTTTCTTAAATATTATTTGACTGATTTCTAGCAATGTCAAAATGAAATTGCCGTGTTGCCAGCTCTAGAGTCCCCTACTTTTCTAAAATAATCTAGTAAGTCGAAATTCAGGGCAAAATTACTAAGAAAAAACTTTGGGAGTTAATTAAACCTTTTCAGCAGACGGAAACAAAAGATACGTAACTGAAGAAATTTTGAAAAAGCACAACTGTGAGCATTGTGAAAAACTTATGAAGACTGGCCAAAACATATGGGAAATTTATCGTTTGAAAATATTCCTTCTTTCATTATTTCATTTGGGGAATCTGATTCAGAATCGGGGGGTGCCGATGATTCAGATACTTCTAGTGATAGCATGAAGGTGGGGATATTCTTTTGGCATCAAAATTGGGAATGAGTGTTTTACAGTTTTTATCTCGCCCCAGAAAAACACTGACATCAGTGGAATACGAACTTGGGTATCTTAGCACCAGAGGCAAACAGTCAACCACTGGACTACCATAATATCAATTTGAAACATGAGCGGCATAGTTGTTAATTCTTCTCAATTTGCTGCAAGGCCTAAATATAGGACAACAAAGAATGGCGTGGAATATGCTCTGTATACTGGTATACATACGATTTGAGTTCAGAATTCTCGTGTAAAAAGAACAGCAATATGTATTTGGTATGTGTTACGACAACATTTAAATTACAGTTATTATTTTATTTATAATGAAATCATTATTATATCTAATTGTAAGTATTATAAACCAATATTGAGCAGCAATGGGCGGACGTTAAATGAACAAACAAGCTCCACTGGCAACATTGCCTGATTTCAGAAAACATAACCTCCATCAAGAAAAACTATCATAACCAAACTTAATTAATTGACAAATTTCAATGATACCACACATTCCCCCAGATTTCCACAGCCTGTTGGATGGCAAATCAATCGTGAATAGATTATAGAACTTGCTCGTACAGGATTGGTCTTTTTATCTCTATGTTCCCGTGTCCTTTTTTACGGTCATTTAATGAATGTTTAGTATAGCGCGGGAAAGTGTTCATAAAGTTTTAGGTTATCACATTCCAATCAACAATACTTTTCTCTTTATTAAAATGTCAAATCCTGAAAAATTAAAGAAGAAGCTGCATAGTGCTTTTAAATTAAGCGGATTCTTAGTTAGGAGAGAGTTTTGTTCAATTATAGTTGATAAATTTATACAAGAGGATATTTCCCTTGATGATAATTCCACTTTCGATATATACATCAAAAATTTATGTAACTGTTTGGAAAAACAATGCTTAGCAGACCAAAGTATAGAAAAACAGCACATTGATCAAGCTATTGAGGTAGGAGTTGTATTTAAAATAATTCTGATGTATTGTTTATTGGATTACAGGTTTGTTTACATGCTGGTTGTGATGAAAACGAAACAACTTTCAGTATAATTAATGCTTTCGACTTCCCGAAATTTCAATATGACCCAGATAGAAAACTGTACTTACCATCAAGGGCTAAATCGAAATTATTGTCTGCAGCAAAGAGTAAAACGCAGATGTTTATTGATCGATATGCAACTATTTTACAGCGAACTCAACGAAACTTTAAAAATATGAAACTTGTAAATGAACAAGATAGACTATCACTTCAAACTGTTGATTACCTGCTTACAGTAAGTTACATAAGATTAAATAGAACTTTAATATTGGGATCAATATTGCAAGTATCTGAAGGGAAATATTATTTAGAAGATCCTTCTGGAATTGTTCAGCTTGATTTAACTCATGCTAAGTAAGTAGAATGAATTTTGAATAGGTAATTTTCAGAATATGCTGATACTCTGTGGCAAGATCCGCAGATGTAGTGCAATAATTTAAACATTGTAATTGTAAAAATAAAAATATATTGACTTACTAGCTTGTTTTAAAATTTAAAATGTTATAATTTTAGATATGATGGTGGATTTTTTGTTGAAAATAGTTTTGTGTTGATAAATGGATATTATGAAGATAAAATATTGCATGTTTCTACAATTATCTTGCCACCTGGTGAGGAATATCAAAACTCTAGGTAAGTCTAGTTACTCAAAAAGTGCTTTTCGATTAGGAGTGAGGACTGCAAGAATCATAATTTTCATTAAAGTTATAAATACGAACTATAGTGGTCATCAATGACATAAGGTGGATATTGACAGAGGGTATGCTGTATGTTCTAAGGGCCATTTTCCAGCAGGTTACCAAAAGAAACAACTATGTGAATGTGACAAAAGATGGCTGATACTTTTTAAAATTCGAAACATTTTGGTAACACAAAATTGCTGGTAGCTGCTTTAGCATACATTTTTTATTAAAAAAGCCTATGATATTAAAATATATTTTTATTTAAGTATTTGTTAAATCCATCATTATGTCAATGGTAGAATCATTGGGTATAAATATATGCAGCTGTTTACTAAGAAAGTCCTCTTAACAACTTTATTAAGTAGTTACTGCATTTCATTTCTAGGATTGTATTTGGCAATATGAACTATTTTGGTGGTGCATCTTCAACTCCTCTGAGAGATTCTCGAAATCTTCAAGATCAACTCCGCCGCAATCCAAATAATACAATATTGTTTTTTTCTGATGTTTGGTTGGATCATGCAATGGTATCCCTTTTAATTTCCTTTGTTATTTAAATAATATTGTGTTCATGTCGTAAATATGGCAACATCGTGTGTTTTTAATTAAATATACAAGAACGATCTATTTAGAACTGGATTTAACTCTGTAAGGTGTTTTTTCAGATATTTGAAAAGTTGGAAGTTCTTTTTGACGGAATGGAAAATTCAGTACCACCACTTGCATTTGTGTTCATGGGAAATTTTATGGAAGAATTGCAGGGTTTAGAAAAAATGGACAATTTAAAGAAATTGTTTAAGCAATTTGGAGAACTTGTTAGTCACTACCCAGGTTTAATTAACAACAGCCAGTTTGTGTTTATACCGGGAATGTCTGATCCCAGTACACCCCATATTGTTCCGAGGTAAATCAATTGCGATGTCACCATTACCTTCTTTAATCTGCTGCTATTATAGATTCCCATTACCATTTCACATAACTGAAGAATTCAGGAAGCATGTGCCAAAATCAATTTTTGCCACAAATCCATGCAGACTGCAGTACTGTGATAAAGAAATAACATTGTTTAGAGCTGATGTTATAGTCAAATTGATGCAAGGTACAATGTCAAAGCCAGGCAAAGATGATATTGCTGAATATGTAGGTGTCTAAGTTAACTACAGTTGAACCTGCAAAATACATTACTTTAATAAAGTGACCATTTTATCCTACTTTCATATACAATCCTATCATTTCATCATAATTTGATCTGCATCTATTAACCACCCATATATCCTGTATATCGGTGATCAATTTTAAGAAAATATTCCATTTCAAATACTTCTCTCAAAACTGACCATCCAATATTTCTTTTAGTAAAGTTTTATCCTCACTTGCATTTAAGATTCTAAGCCGGATTTGTAATGGTTGGTAAAAATAATATTTTTGAAATTTTTCAACAGAATGTAGAAAATTATAAGGAAAATGTTTATTGTTTATTAATGTTATGTAAAGCAAGCGAACCTTTTTTTATAAAGTGTCTTACTTCTTGTTTTCAATATCTTTCAAAATATTTTTCAAGTATTGTTTTTATTTTTCATATTTATTAAAAATGGATTTTTTCTAAAGTAACCATTTCATACTAGATTCTTAGGTGGTCACTCTATATAGGTTCTACTGTATTTACCTTGTAAAATAAAAGTCTCAAAAAGATAAAACTGATATAATTAAGCTAATTAAAAATTGCAGGCTGCAAAAACGATCATAAGTCAGGGTCATTTAAGTCCTTTACCGCTTAATGCATTAACAGTGCATTGGGATTTTGATTATACGCTATGCTTGTATCCTTTACCTAATGTTATTGTGCTTGGAGACAAATCAGAAGCATACCAGTGGAAATACAAAGGATGTGAGGTGATCAATCCGGTACGTTTGATAATTTTATGTTTTTTGCTAAAGTATGTTAGAACTGTAGTGGTTGTCTTTGGTAAGTAAACCTGCTATCGGTTACAACAGCTCCTAAGATAAAGAAAGGCAATTTGAGATAGGTGTACGAGGCTTCTTAAATGTTTTATTCTCCTTTAAAATTGTGTAAACTATAATCTTGCAATTTTATGGGAAGTTATGTGAAATTATTGAGAATATTTTTAATAAATTAAAATATATTTAATGCATATTGTTTCAATGGTGGTCGCCATTTTGTTTTTAATAGTCATATTTGCAAAATTTTCTGTTATGCTACGTAAACAGTGCAAACATGACAATAGAATAAGAAGGTTACAGATGTCAGAAAAGTAGCTGGAACAAGATGGTAGGAAAGATCTTAAAACAGGATAAGGAGGCCATACAGTATATGGTTAGTGAATTGCTAGAAGAAGAAGATAGAATAGAAAATAAGCTTTTCAATGATCCCCAGTATGACCTTTATTGCCATTTAATAATAAAAAAAATGCAGCTTCATTGAAATATATACATTAATTTGTTTTTATTATGACAATAAATACTCTGTGTGCAGCACCTACAAAATATCACAGTTTTTACAGAAAAGCCTTTGTGTAATACTTTTGGACAACTCTGTATATGCATTAAATGTAGTTCAGTAAAAAATGATCATAGCCCTTGTTTTAAATGCAACACTGTGTAGATTTTTATACAGGATTGCTTGCTTGCTTTGAAAGAGCGAGATCTAGGACGCGGTTTTCCATGCATCTCTATGCACTTAGGCCACATTTGGCCCATTGTCCACTCTGACTAAGAATTTTGCCTATCTGGGGTAATTCCAACTCCAGTAGTGCTTTATTTTTAATGTGTCACACATCGTAGTGGTCGGAATAAGGTTTAGCAAATGAATTCGGTGTGTGAATATTACGATTAGTTAAGAATATATTTTTTGCAGTTATGTAGCCAAGTGATGTACTAAACGATACAACCACCAAAAATTAATTTTATTATACATGGTGTTTTATACACCAGCACAAATTTAATGTACTGCAGAGAGTATTTTCTCGTTTTTTTCAAATGGAACACTTTGTATATTATTATATTTTTGAATTGGCTCGTTAATTCTCCACAATTTTTGTGAATATTGTTCTATACCTAAAATAGATAATTGTAGAAATATTTTTATTTTTTCATTATTAAACTATTATTTTTATAGAAACAGATAATTGCTTTATTCTGAAAGTTACTAATACTACTAAAAGCTAGTATTTTTATTGTAAAGATTATTTTTATATTTTCTGTTAATTATTATTGATTTTTTACCCGACATAAGTATCTACTAGTTAATAAAAATACAGTGGCGGCTCGTGAGTTAAGAAAGAGGGTGGGCACAAGAAAAGACTTACCTATTTTTTGTACATAAAATCCATTCTCCTATTTTTCATGCTGGAAAAGACGCCTATGACTTTGTTGTCAAAATCCAGGATAGACTGGACGAACTTCTTTTCTATTGATAGGACCGCCAATGCGTTCAGTCGATCTCTTTGCACACAATTAACTTCCATCATTGAAAAAACGTCACTTTCGTCTTTGAATTCAAACGCGCGATTGCGCGAAAACAGCGCTCCAAAGTGCAAATTCAAACGTTGACTTTAAATGGGGAACAATCTGCTCGGTGCCCCATTCGCTTGGTATATCGCATATAGCGAAGATAACCGATAGGCAACCGAATCATCCTCTAAATAGGTACAAATCAGAGCGTTCCCCGGAACATAGTTTTGAGCGTGTTAGCCGCGCCTTTGGTGCGGAAGGAAAATTTGATACCATCGTTAAAATAATGAAATTAAAATAATGCACTGAATTACATGCGAATTTCTTTCTGTGTTTATCTTGGTGGTTGGGTGGGCACGTGCCCTTTAGTACAAGCCGCCACTGGCAGCCAATCGTAGTGGAAAAAGTGCTTCAAAAATTAATTAACACGCATGCAAAAGTGTATTGATCTTCATGGACAATATTTTGAAAAACAATAAAGCCATTTTCGATGATAAATATTAGTTTTTGTTCTCTAATCCCGAAATATAAAAGGCAACCCTCGTATTTAATATTATAGTCGTAGCAACTCGAGATTTATTTGCAGTAAAGTCCGAAAATCGACCTATCCTATGTACTAATACAATACACCGAATTTTGAAGATCTTTGAGGAACACGGGTGTTTCTCTCCAGCTAACCGCAAAAGAACGTCACACCCTAGAAATGTTAATCAAGAAATGCAAGAAGTAAGAATATGTACTGCTGCAGAAGTAGACCCACGCCAGTCTTTCAGAAATATTGCTCAAGATACTGGTGTCCATTATACTCAGTATGAAGATCATAGTATCACATTAAAGTTTTAAGAAAACATGGATATCATTCCTATAAGCTATTGAGAACAACAAACTTACCCAAGTGACCAAATTAGATGAATGGAATTTTGTGAGAACATAATAAAAAAATCGAACAATGACATGAATTTCCTGAGCAAAATTCTATTCACCAACGAATTCCAATACCGTACGGGAATACTTAGCAAATACATTTCTGAATCGTGTAATTGGAACCGTAAGCACGGCCGCCTAGATCCCCGGACTTGTCACTTTAAGATTTGTTCGTGTGGCTCTACATTAAGTCCAAAATTTATGGATTTGAAGAAGACACAGCTACCATAGTGGACGAACTGCGAATTAAAATTCAGGATGAATTTGCAACTATTACCCCACAAATGCTTGTTAATGTGAGAACTGGATTTTACAATCGCTTGGCAGAGGGGGACAATTTATTGTAAATAATATCTTGCTTCAGTTAAGTTCTTGGAAGTGTTAGTGTTCATTATTTAGTTGATTTTAACTTAAAAATGTTGTTTCCTTTGTCCATTATTAATTTATTTTATTTTAGTCGCCTATACCAAGACAATGTTTTCGTCACTTTTTTATTAATTTTTGGAAAGCTATAATAGGTATTCCTAATGTAAAATGAAAAATTCTTTCATGCTGTTAAATTAAATTATATCTACGATAAATCTTGATTTGAATTTTGGTGTCTTGCATACGTTAAATTTTGAAGCTGAAAGTCATTTACTGATTTGTTTAGACATTAAAACAAACTCATATCTAGAGTCTTTGGATATGCACACAATCACGATTTCATTGTTAATAAAACTACATTTATCAAGGTGCATTGCGTGAATGTTAAATTGTTTATGCATGTGCTGTTTGCACTTTAAACCATCAATCTGTATGGTGCTTTATGTACAAATTAATTGATTTATTTAAAGGAATTCAGGTAAGAATTTAAAACATTTTAGATGCTTTTTGCTAGCTCAACAATAAATATAGGCAGTTTACATTGTAGTTTTATTTTTTTAAATATTCTTAAAATTATAAATTACCACAAACATACAAACATTAAAGACATACACATTAAAACTAAATGCTCTTGCTTTACTAAAATCTCTGGCTCACCAATTCCTAGTTGCTCAATAAAATTTAAAATCTGGAATTTAAATTTCCATCTGCAATACAAAACAAGTTTAGTTATACTGTATCACGAATTTTTGATACAAAATCTATCATGTTTTCACAAGATACTCGGCAACTGTTAAATAAAAATGGACAAGGTGTTCTAAGTATAATTTATTAAAAAGAACTCAGGTGACAATTTAAAATTAAAAACATTTTACATACTTATTGCCAGCTCAACAATAAATATAGGTAGTTTACAATGTTTTTTATTTTTAAAACTTAAAATAATTAATTAGCACAAATATACAAAACAATTAAAATAGACACATTAAAACCAAACTTTCTTGCTTTTTTAAAAATTTCTTGGCCACCAATTCCTAGTGGCTCAATAAAATTAAAATCTTGACCTTAAATTTCCATCTAAAACATAAAAAAAAAAAATTAATTGTAGTTTAAGTTGCAGCACATCACCAATTTGTAATACAAAATTTACCTCAACTTCTACTAAGGTTTCGTTATCACAGCTATGACCCTGCTTTTTGTTTTTAACATTTTTTGAACTAGTTGACAAATACTGTTTTAAAGATTCGTAGTTTTTTGGTATTTTTGTCATAAAATACTCATCAACAGGTACATGTAACATTTCAGGTACCATAAATGGTTTAAGCCATCCTACAAGGGGTGTGTGGGAGGGACTGTAATGTGCAGCCCGATGGTAAAATAAAACTCCATCTAGCGGTATGACTTGATCGTTGATTGTGTAGGGTTGCGAAAGTTGGCTTTGGATCAAAGGAAGTTCAGCAGGAAAAGACACAATTTCATAAAACATGTGTTCATTGAGAGGAGTTAGCTCCTTCAGAGATGGTGTCTCATCCAATCTTGATTTCAACCAGAAAAAGCGAAACTCTGCCTGTAAAATTTTTTTAAAATAAAATAATTTTTTAAGTTGTTTACTATTCACATCAGAATGTTGTACAGTACAATTTCGCCAAGCTATAACATCAAGAATGAAGTAAGATTTCAGCTTTGAGTTGTAGATACAGTCCAAGACTGTAAACATGCGAGTGTTTGAAAGATGTTCGTTCCCACCAGGAAGTTCTGATTGGAATGTAGACAGCAGTTTACCACTTTTACTAAAGGCTCTAGTTATTCCCTGTAACCAACAAAAAATTAGGAAATCCCAATCGAGAGGCAAAGCAGAGCAGCAATACGGAGTGGCTGACTGTTGGTTGCCCAGCATATAACTATTCTATAATTTCAAAGTTTTCTGTTTCTCCACCGTATGTATGTCTTCCTCTTAGTTCAGGGTTTTTTCAACTGAAATTCAATTGTTTCTCTTGCGCTTCTTACTCCACCACTTACTTATAATCACTGATTTTTTAAATGTATTCTTCTATTCTGCTCTAGGATTGGTCAACACTTTTTAGAGACATAAGCATTGGCTAACTTATTACCTATTCGGGTTTTGGAGTTTTCTAATTTAATAATAAAATTTACTTCTGTACTGCTAAGTATGGTGATCAATGTGCAAGTTTTGAGGTAAAATATACTGCAAAAAATCTTCAACAAGTATGGAATCATAATCCTCCAACATAAACACTAAAGGATGCTGTAGGAAACCACCAACACATACATTAAAAATTGCTACTACAATCTCTGACATACATATTAAAATATACTGCAATAAACCACCAACATATACACTGAAATTTGCTATAAGAAACCTTCGGTATATGTACCAACATATGCACTGAAATTTGCTACAAGATACCTTCGCTATATGCACCAATATATGCACTGAAATTTCCTATAAGAAACCTTCAGTATATGCACCAACAAATGTCTTCTTCATTTTATCATTACTTACATAATGAGCTACAACCAAATTTCGCACACCGACAGGACATAACTTCACCAACCACTGACTTTCCAAATCCAACGGGATTTCAGTAAACCACTCTGACAGCATTAGTTGATTTGTATATATATTTTTTCTCCTCCTTCTACGTGGTTTATGTTTTGTCGCTATATCCATTGGTTCTTCTAATGTAGTTTGCTCATACTCCAAGTCACTTTTATCATCTCCCAACAATTCCAATAAGCCCCGTTTTTGATTAACGGCTTGATTACGACGTCTGTAACAAATAAGTGGTGTGGATTCATTCACACAGATAAAAATACTTACAATTTCATCGCTTCGAGAAGTTTCTTCCGTCTAATATCTTGGCTTGCTGGAGTTTTTGTGGCTTTATATAAGGCTGCATATTGTGACGTAGCAGTATCGCTTTGTTCTGTATCACAAGTTCTTGAACTACATTTACTGCTCGTAACACTGCTAGTATCACTAAAATAATAACTATAATTATTGAAGTTTCTAAAATATAAGTTATTGATTGAAATTAAATTTTACACATAACCTCACTTTTCGCTTATATCATACTTTTAGGGAATTCGTTGAAATATATCCCTAGTCTAAATAATTAGTATGTTATTACAGCTGCACAAACAGACTTTTTACCTAAATGCATATTATATTTCGGAGTGAATTTAGGGAAAACTTAAATATAACCTAACTGTTTTTTATACTTACATTTCAGTCTCTGTTTCTTCGCTTTCCAATTCTTCCATTTTTGCTACGATTTCTTCTAAGTTATACAGCATCTTTTATTAATTAACTAACAATTTACAGCATAAAATTATATTTACAATGAAAATATTAAACCTGTACAACGCGCATGTTCGTTATTGTTCAATCGCTGATTGAAACCGGTGTTCGGCGGACGAGTGTTCTAATTATTAATTTTTGTAAAATTTGTTGAAATTTTAACTCTGTTATGTTGTGATGTGAAATATAATTTTTGTTTACTAATACACAATTGGAGTACTTGTCCAAAATATTCTAAATCTTTCATTATTATTACTTTAAAAACTTTTGGTTTACATTCGTTTTGTTTTCGTTCTGTTGCTAAGCAACGAGCTCTGAAATAAAATACCGCCAAGTATTTGAAAGAGACAATCACAAAATGGCAAATTTTGATAGCGACGATGCTTTAGGCGATTTATTATCTGATGGCAGCAATGACAGTTTTTTTGAAGAACCCAAGGTGTTGGCAAAACGGGCTAGTTTAACAAAAACGCCAGATAAAAGGTCAATCTCAGATCTCTTCGGATTGGGCGACGAGAAACCGAAAGAGAAGGTGCAAAACAACGAAAGTGACTGGTTAGGACTTGGAGCATCCGGCAAGGAAAAACCTACGGTTCCCGAACCCCCAAAAAGCGCACTTAGTAATTCTGGAAAGGCCACAAAACTACCAAAGAAGATTAGTTTTGAAGATGACGACGACATTCTGAACACCTTAGGATTGGAAAAGAAACCTGAACCCAGAGAAAGAGAATTTTCAAGCAAAGAATCAGATCCTGCGCTCAAAAAAATAGAGTCTTCTAAAAAGAGTGTGTTAATGGAGAGCATTTTTGGTCCTCTAAAACAACAGCCTGACACCATCTCCACTTTTGAGGATATTCTCAAGGAAAGTAAAGTTGGTAAACAGAAAGGAGAAAG
The DNA here is from genome assembly GCA_014611495.1 of Limonius californicus. Lineage (NCBI taxonomy): Eukaryota > Metazoa > Arthropoda > Insecta > Coleoptera > Elateridae > Limonius > Limonius californicus. Next base: position 21,115 of record JABXWE010009517.1, on the reverse strand, counting down.
ATATTTAGCACCACCGGCACAAAAGGTAGAGGTACCTCCAAAAGCAACTCAAGAACAATACACTGCAATAGATGTTCCACGTGAAGGACGGCGTTCCAGACATCAATCTGCTAGCTCTGGAGTACTTGATCCATTAGGCCTTTTTTCAAATGAGCCTTCTGTAAAGGCATCAGAAGTGTCGTTGTTTAAAGACTCTGAAGAGCCTGCGACAGCTTTGTCTAGAACTGCAAGAACTCCAACAGTTCAAGGGGAAGGAGATGCTGGAATGTTAGAAACAGAAGTCTTGTATGCAAGTAAGTCAAAGGACTTGAAGACTAAAAGTACTCCAAACATGAAAGATCTTCCAGACTGGCTTGGTGGAGGTTCACCTGTTAGGACTTACAAATCAGATATGGGTATCAGCAAAACAGAGAAACCAGAGCAAGTCAGAAGAGGCAGCTTAACCCGTAAAGAGGTAGATCAAAGAGACATACCTAAAGTAGCAACAGAGGATGTAGTTGATACTACAAAGAACGACGAAGAGGTTCTGTTGAATAATCCCCTATTAGAATCGTTAATAACCCAGCAAAAATTAGCTACATCTCATATTGAATATCAAAATACTTCTATTGCATTACAACAACAAGAGTCACAATTGCTGGTGGCAATCCAGTTGAAGAAGTACGAAGAAAACTTGGCCGAAATGCAAAGGAAACAGCAAGATATTTTAGTAAAACAGGAGCAACAGTTTAATAGTCTTTTAGAAAGGCAGTTTGCAAAACAAAACATTATGGAGAATAACATGCGGTTGCAACAGGAGAGAATAAATAATCAAATCCAGTTGTTGATTTCTCAACCTCCTGTTGGTGGAAATTTAAAGAATACAGAACAGGAAGAATATGAACAGCTGAAGAAAACCAATGCCGATGAAAACTCAAAGCTTTATGAAGAAATGATTGCAACACTGAAGCAAAGACAAAATGAAGAAATATTTTTACTGAACGAGTCGTATAAGTAAGTACAGTGATTAAAATAAACTAATTTAAGTTTAGCAATAGCATACTACACCTACAACTTTATTTTTATACATACGAACAATATTTTTGTTCTAATAGTTCCTTCCAGTTACTTGCAAGACAAATATAACTATTTCAATAGCCACTGTATACAAGATCACACAATTAACTATATAAGAAGTGGCATACTTTATTTGCTATTAATCTTTTGGGCTTTTATTTAATATTCTAAAGAAAAATACGTAAATACATTTCAATATGTTTTGTAAGTTAGGTTATGTTATGTTTGGGCATTTATATGAAATATCCGCGCGCATTTCTCATACAGGGAAACATAAGGTTACAAACATAAACATTCGAAATGCAACTAATTTACATTTTCAAACGCCATTAAACTAAAATATTGACGTAAATTACCTATTATTATTGCAGCACGTTATTCTTATACAAATTACCTAAAAATTGTAATGAATTGTGATTAGCTACTTTATGTGGATATTACATATTATGATGATCACTTATACTTTGGTACAAACGCATGTATTTTTCCAATGGGGAGTATTCAAAGTTAGCAGACGGTATATGTAGCTTTGAACTATCTAATATACTTTTATTTGAAATACTTTTTTTCTGCAATGAATATTAAGCGCAGTTTATTTTAGATTTGTTTTTGTTTATACTAATTTAGTTTGTTCCCTCTGCTTATTATTATTATTAATTACGATATTTTCTTGTTTATTCTCCGTCGAAGGGTGTTCTAATTGATCTTCCAGGTGGTCTTTCATAACTACTTATTTTCACTATTATCTCTTGTATCATTCTGTCTACATGTTCATTCTACCCATCTTTTACTAATTTACTATGTAATTAAATATTTTGTTTGCATATTAATGCATTTCAATTTATTTAACTCCTCTCCAAACGCCGAATCGCATTACTTTTGTGGAAAGATAACACAACAGTAGTAAGGAAACGTAATAATTTATTTACGGAACGCACACAACAACAATAATAATAGAGACAGTAATATAATACACTATAAAAAAGGAACATGGAGAGGCAGGTGGTGTTGGTCACGATCGGATGCCAAGTATCTGATTCTCTTCCAGGATTGGAGCAAGGAGGGTTGTATTTTCTCCAATCCCTTGCTGCGACTTATAAATGTTAATGCTGGCATAATATAACTGATTATTTGCCTAATTCCAAACTTAATTCTATTATGTTGTATGAATCTGTATTATACAATCCGTGTTTTTTACTTTTGCTTATGTGTACCTAGAAGAGATTTGCCATCCTATATTAATATTAAAAAACTCCAACTGATCTGATTAATTTTCATGATTTAAAAGGCGGAATTAATAAAGAGGTTTGTGGCGTTTTCTCTGCCCTATTATCTTTGCTCCTTGATTCTTGTAGTAACAAACGCGTATTTTCGGACGTTATTTAAGTTACGAGGGCTTTACCTTTCCTGGAAAATTGACAATTACCATCCTATTTCTGTAATTCTCATTTCTGTCCAAATATTTTGTAGGACCATCGTCAATCTACCTTACCAACATGGTTTGATCTTGAGAGAGGTTACCGTACTGATGTTGTGCGGCCTTCCTAAAGCCTTCACTACTTTCCGCATGATATTCTTGTTAATACGCTTTCCATATGTAAAGTAAAAAATTCTTTGCAACATTTTCTATCATGTTAATAAGAGTCGTGGTATACCGCAGAGTTGTGTTATAGGCCCTCTCTTTTTTATCACCTACTATAATGGTTTACCCCATTTTATGATTTCTAATAATTATATCTGCGTTGGAGATGTACCTACTACTGAAATATTTGTAGGTTTTCATTATAAAATATAGTGACATTGTTTAAAATACTCTTACAGAAAACAAATATCCCTCCTGGAAAACTCGATGGAATCAGTTGAAAATCGTTTAAAAGCAGAATTAACAAACTTAGCAGAACAATTTCGTGAAACGATAGAAAATGCCAGAAAAGATCACGAAATTGATATTGATAAATACAAGCGAAAACTCGAAGACATGTCTACCTTGCATGTTAACGAAATCAAACTGATTAGAGAAAATCACAATCGTATTATAGAAGAAATTAAATACGAATATTCGACAATGGTGGAAAATATGAAGCAAGTAAAACAAACAGAAAGTTCCGTTCTTGACAATGCTAACACATACAGCCAGAAATTAGACAATAACTTAGAAATATTGGGCACCAACAGTAAAATTTTAAGCGAAATTCAGGAAAGAGTGCGTCAGGAATATGGCGTTCTAAGTTTAGCACGGGAAGAATCGGTAAAAGCCAAAGAAAAAGAAATAACATGTAAGCCATACCTCTATCATTTTCTTCTTTTTGTATCTTGTATGATATATTTATTTAGGAAGATTTTCACCTCTAAATATTCTTTAATAATTAAATTATTTTCGGTTTTAGTAATGAGGGCAGCTTTGGATAAGTCAAGGGAGGCAGCAGACACAGAACGAGCTCAACTTATGGGGCTAGTGAGAAGTCTGGAAATGAAACTTGTGGAACAGAGGCAAAATGGGAAGGAGGAACGTTGGGCTTTACAACAAGCTGCTGCCGTTTTAGCTGCTAGATCTTCAGCATTCGATCGAGAAACTGAATTTGCTCGAAGTGCACTGGAAAGAGAACAAGATCAACTACAGGTACATACTGTTATGAGCAATTTCCCTTTTCTCACTTACATACTCAATTTCAGACTTTAAAAGAAAGTATATTAGCAGAACAAGAAAAAGCGATGTTGCATTTAACCGAAGAAAAATTGCTGCTAACAGCAGAAAAATCTAGACTGGAAACAGCAGCGAAGCTGAACCAAAATTATGATTCCCAAAGAGCACGAGCGGAAATTGATGCTGCAATTCAAGTTGCGAAAGAAGCAACTGAACTGACGGATCGTGAACGTGAAAACTTACAGAAAACACAGATCGAAATTGAGATTTTAAAACGAAACCTTTCGGATAGGGAACGAAAATTTGCACTAAAAGAAATTGAGCTGCAAGACATGTTTAAAAATGCTGATCGTAAGACACAGGACGGAGAGAGAGCTTTAGCAGAAGCTAAAGTTCTAGAGGCCAAATATAATGCTAGGTTAAGAGATATTCAAGGCCAGTTGGTGTCTTTGATGAACAGGGAGAAAAAGTTGGCCGAAGAGAAGATTGCAATATCGAAAGAGCGATTAGCTTTGCACAATAATATAAGGCAAGTCAAGAAGTGTAGCTTATGTGCCGCTGATAATCTGAAACCCGAAGAAAGTACTTATGGGAATGATGCAGTAGAACAAGATTTTTCCCCGCGATTATTTGCGGTAAGCAGGTGTAGGGCAAGCTAGTTTATTTTCTGTTAAGGCTGGCCAAATTAATATTAAGTTGTACGAAGTTCATATTCTTTGTGGATATTAAGTCATGTATTTGGAAAAACAATTGTGTTACAGAGTGAAAATAATTGGTTCTGAGTTTTCTGTTCTACTACGAAGCTTTCGGCACTGTTTAATATCCCTTGTTCCATCATTCTCCATCTTTTTTTTTAATAAAGTTTTTGTTGGAAAACGTTTGTTCACACATGTGTATGAAGCCAAAGATATTAAGAACACCAAATGCAAACTTCTTCAACTCGTTGTATGAATCCGGCAAGTTCTTCCAGGTGTTGAAGATGATTTCGTCTGTCTTTTGTAAATTATTGATAGGAGTCTGCCTTTTCTGCGAAAGCAAAGTGTATATTTCTCTTTCTAGATTTTCAATTTCAGTAGCAAAACGTATACATTTTGATTTCCATAAATCTTCACTGGCCAAGTCCAGCAATTGCATTTCAAAAGCTGCTATCTCAATTCCGAACGGATAAAATCTTAATTCGGTTACTTTTGCATTGAGAGAATTTTTAATAAATCCCAGGGTTTCTTTACTTGTCGAAAGTCTTGAAACCTCTGAAGAAAAAATTCGTTCATTTTCAAAATTGCTGTTTCGAAAAATTCCTTATCAATTACGACATTGGTTTCGTTTTGATATTGTTACAAACTCGGAAAATGCAATAAAGTTTCCGTTTCTATGTCATTAGCGAAAAGAACTATTTTTCTTTCTAAAGAAACAACATCTTCAAGAAGCGAAAACGCTATATTTCCTGATGTATTTTGCAGTTGGGCTGTATATTATATGTCGTAAGACTCGTCTACTGCAATTGATATGGCTGAAGCATAAATACTACCACTTAAAATTTACAACTTAATTCATAATATAATTATTAATAAAACGCTATTCATGTATCAGGATTTACCAAAATGTATAACAAACGTAAACGTGCACGCCCAATTCCACAACTTGGTAAAACATTTATTAGTGGCACCTAGCGACCGTCACTAGTTACTATTATTTCATAGAAGTGATAAGATCTTCAAGGTATGTCATCATAGGCATGGTGCCATCAGGGGCACTCTTCCCCGAGAAGAAAGAAAGAAAGAAAAAGAATATTTCTTCTTATAGTGCTGTAGTCAAATTGAATGTAGGCGCCAAACATGCACTAAAAAATGCATGTTTGCCTTCTAGAGAAATTAGTTTTCTATGCGAGCTTGGATATAATAGCTATAAAAACTTATCACAAAGTATCCAAATGTCTTGAACGCTGTATTTTATTTTCTGATCCTAGGGTTTAATTAATTTTCGACGATTTCAAACACAATGCAACATTAAATGCTCTTTTCTGCCAGTTAAAATCACACGGTCGGCCTTTAGTACTTGTTCTTCTTTTATCATTCGAGTAACTACAACAATGTCCGCAATCTCACACTTCCCGACATTTTTATTAGTCAAATAACATTCACCTCATACAAACATATATCTATCAAGAGATCCAAAAAAAGCTGATCCCCAGCGGGCTGTGGAATGAAAAGTTACGTCTTTTCTAGACTAAAGGAATGTTTATAATGTTAATTTCAGGTGTTGTGTTAGCTGGAATTAAATAATAATGAAACATCATTTTTAGGAGCAGAAATCTTTTAAAATAATGAATGCTCTTTGAAATGTATTAAAAATCATTTCAACAATCTGTCAGATTCGTATAAAAAAAAGGTAACTAATTTATCTGACATCATAAACATTCCTTTAGTCTAGTAAAGACGTGACTTTTCATTCCACAGCCCGCTGAGGATCAGCTTTTTTTGGATCTCTTGATACTAATAAACTATATCCCGTTTACACCGGCCATTTATAATTTTATTTGCGCCATCTATATTCACTGACGTTTCCCAAATACCTACATATTAATTATGTTTTCCATAGAATTCTGTAAGGCGTTCTCCGCGGGAATTTCTTTCACTAAGCCCATAACTTCCTACATCACCTTGTCTTCCTTCTTCCATTATTGTGAAAAAGTTTTACCGCACCTAACACAGAAGTACACACTAACCCCACTTCTTGTTCCTGTACAAACAGCAGTTGATAGTTTTATTTAACATGGGCCTGCGACTTCACCCGCTCAGCTTGATGTACCCACAAACAAAAGCACGTGGTTTTCCGTTTGGTGCTTGTACTACGTAATAGTTAGGTTCTGTGTATTGTTTTAAACTGTCATGCAAATTTGTTAAAATTCCATCGTGCTTGGTAGTAGATTGTGGTAGCAAATCATTAAGATACAGGAATGTAGTGTCATACAGTTCCTTCTATATTTACTTCCTAAATTCCAAACACCACTTCTTTTTAAATTGTGGTTAAAGCTATATTTGTACCTTCACCATGCTGAAAAGCACTTGCACAAAACGTGTGGGTATGATGTCATGAGTTATAAAAAATTTTACAGTATAACTGGGGCTTAAGGAGTATGGAGTTTAATTACCTGCTCTTTTGAGATCATGGTAGAGCATCCATTCAATATTAACAATTGAATATTTAACCTATAGGGGAAAAAATGTGTATGTATTGTACTGTTTTCACTAGTTGTTTAAAAAGTAAATTGGTTTTCTGTGCAGGTATAGGCTTAAAATTTTATCGATGGGGGCGCTGGAAGCAACAACGTGTGTGACGTCATTACAAGGACAAAACCAAATCTGACAGTTCACACTTGGTCAGTTTGGATACTTGTTCGAATTACAGTTGTGCTTTGGTTTTGCGTTTTTTTTTTGTGTATGTGAAAAGGAATAAACGTAGGTGATTATAATTAATTCTGGTGTAATAATATTAATACATAAGTATAACAATTTTTTTAATACGTGTTTATGGAGCATATTTAAAAGATCACATGCATTATTTTTTTCCTAACATCACTATTTTCTATATGTTTATTTAGTTAGACAGAATTTTAAGTATGTAATACTATAGAGGCTCCTCCTAGAAGCCTGGTCAACAAGGAAAAGAGACCAATACCCTCAATTTTTAAATAATAATACGAACCAAAAATATAATAATACAAACCAAATAAACAACAACATAAATCAAAAAAATAATAATAACCAAAAAAGTAAATACAAAATATGTACGCTGAACACTAGAACCTTGAAATCAGAAGATAGGTTAAAAGAATTGGAATACGCACTGGAAAAAATTAGCTGGGATGTAGTAGGGCTAACGGAAATACGTAGAGAAGGAGAAGAAATTATACAAACGCGTTTTTTCTTTGTATACCATACCTATTAAAACTCACTGATAAAGTTGCATACGAAGTATTTTATAATGCGGCCCTCCAAACCGTATTTTTTTTAAAGCGGCCCTTGGGGCACTTGCAGTTCGACAGCCCTATTCCAGGCTTTCCTCCTATGGATAACTTCAACATCCCCATAAACATTTTGAAATTCTACTTTCTCTTTGTCAGGATTGGGAAAAGAATGAAAACTTAAGTTGGCGTTTTTGCGGCGCACTGAGTTACAATTATACACACAACAATTAGTGTTACTGCTACTTTTTTTGGTATTCATAATTAAATAAACGGCCGACGTTCAAACAACAAACAAATAAGAACAAGAACCAATCAATCCATGTGTGAACATATCGCGAAATAACATAGCCTCACTTTCTGTCCTTGTTCTGACGTCACGCATTTAGTTAATATTGTAGCCACCAGAGAGCGTATTCCTTATCTGCGCTTCCCTATAAAAAATAGCAAATTTGTTTTTAGGTGACTGATCCAGATATATTACGTCTCCGCTATGAAATCACCGAAGAAAGATCACTAACTTCCAAAGAGATTGAAGAAACTGGTACAAATACGTAGATTAAACTAGTTTAAGGTTTGCTTCTTAGGATTAGTATGTTTTTGGATATTTCATAAATAAAATGCATGAGAAAAGAATAATTTCATCTTCTTTTATAAATTATGATGATTACATAGCTACCTATTTTATTATACAATAAAACAACTCTGTGTTTAACATAAGTACACAGTTCGATTCTTCAGTAGGCCGGTCCACTACTCATTAAAACAATTCCTTGTTTTCTTTACAAAACGATAAGAAAACTGAATTCAAATGCTCAAGGACAATTATGGGCAGTTAACTTAATGCTATAACAGTTATTTAATTTGTATGCAGTTTTAATATCTGTACTGGAAAAGTACCAGCAGTTTTATATTTTTATTATAAAACTAATTTTAACATTGATTTTTTATAACATTAGTTGATATTGCTTACTTTGTCCTTGATAAATTAATATTACAAATATCAGTAAAAATATACACTGATTTACAACATTAAAATGATATAGATAGATATTTCATTTATAGATACAATATATACAAAACAGTTAAACAAATATTAATTATCTCATTATATACATCAATAGTTACTAATGCGCGTATATGGTTAATGTTATAGTAGCGTTAGGTACTTTCAAGATCATTTAGAGCCAAATAAGAGCACGTCATTAATTACACTCCCATCCTTGCAAACAGCACACAAATTTACATATTAAAACAGTTTACATATCTAGATCGTACAAAAAACTTGGTAACACTTCAAAAAATTAAATTTCAGCTAATCCCACAATAAAAATAATTTACACTACTTCCTTTATTGTTATTGTATTAAACAGGCACTTTGAGGATGTGTGCTTAAAACGTACTACATAATTAAAATGAAGATAAACAGTTCAGCTTTAACTGAGATATCATCTGTGATCACAGTTTCAAATCACAAAATGGACGGCAACGACCATTGAGCTTATAATTACATTTCCACCTATAACCACTGCAAACATTCAACTTGTTTTAAAATTTCATACAAAATACACAAATTTATATTCGGTAACAAACAGTTAAAAAATTAATGTTGATTAAAATCTACCTAAAATAAATTATGATGGTTTCCGTTTAACTTCTAGCAGTTGCGGATAATTCTCTACTATGCTGAGTAGTATACCATCAATGTACGCCCTGAGCTGTGCGTTAACATCTTGTTGCTCCTTGAGTGCTTGCTGAATCTGAAAGAGATTTAAGTTTAGAAATGTCTATTTTTGTCTACAGTAGTATATGGGTGCTATGGATGGCTGCTATGTAACAAATGATAATATTTTACTAGCTAAATAGCCACATAATGAAACAAAGTGCGAAAAGTGCGTACCTTAGCTAAAGACTCGTGATCGTGCAGCATGTCATTCTAGAAACAAAAACAGACAATAAGCAACCAGCAACCCTTAGACTGTAAGCACACATACAAAACTAACAAGCAAGACATTTTTAGATTGATTCAATAAATTGAAACTGTTTGGTTATATTTTTTATTGAGATCTGACAGTCTTTGAATAAATGTAAGTTAGAAACAGTTTTAAATATGCATTTGCTGATTAAAATAATGCAATGTAGTGGCATTTATCAGTAAGTACAGTTCAAGATGTCAATATTAGAAATCTAATGTTATTTCCTCTAAATCTAAAGCACTGGTAAATGATGCTTAAGAATAAAAAAGCGGTTAACTTCTTTAGTATTCAGAATTAAATGTATGAAGTAATCAAACCTATTCAGCGCCGTTTAGGCCACTTACGCAAATAATTATTTTTTTTTAATAACATAAGAAACTTTTTTCCATAAGAGGTTTATTTTATTTCCGAAATACTTCTGGTATTTTCTGAAAAATATAATTTAGAAAAAATATGATCTTCAAATAAAAATCATTGCTTGATATATACAGTTGAACTCCCATTGAGTGATATTTTTCTATATAATGGCTTTCTTGCGCGGATCTTGACTTTCAGACTCAATTACATGTAAAAATACCTTTATATTATGAAGTATAGTGATGTTTTTCTTTCAAATTTTACGAGCAGGTTGTGAAATACTATCTCTTATTTGTATTTTTCCAAGAATCTTTTATCTTCTTAGTCAAGCATAAATTTAAGTTTATAAGGGGATTACAAAAAGTTCACAAATTTCATGGAAGTTGTACCTTTCTACAGCCAATGGACAAGATTCTTATGATGCAATAGGATAATATTTGGTTTTCACATCTCTTAATGTGCAATTCATCTACTATTGTACACGTATTTGTTAGTTGCTATCTTGGTATTGAACTAAGCGGTTTTACAAATCGAAAACCGAAAATAATTGAGTAATTATTAAAGACATGTTAAAGGTGTTGGAAGATGTCGATAAGGGTATCAAACAAAAAAATGTCATTGCAAAATTTGGTATTGTTGCCAACAGTGTAACAGCAAAAAGGTATTAAAACAGAACGAGGAACTCGATTTGAGCTGAAAACAAATTAGGTTGTGTATTATTCAGTTTTATAATTAAAACACCGCTTAAAATGTTGCCGACTATCAAATATATGAGATTAATTTCATATACGGGAGTTTGACTGTATTTAATATTTGTAACCCCTAAAAATAGTATATTAATTTAAAAATTAATATTCTTTTTGTAAATGAGAAGCTTTTACTCATTCACAAGCGGTGACGCCAATTCGTGCTTGGGACCAAGGTATAATGGAAATGTTAGCCAATGCGTGATTCGATATAAAACTATTCCGGTTTGTATTAAAAACACATAATTAACAAAATTACGGTTAATATTGTTTTGTTCAAGATAAAGTTAACCCCTACGGTCCAACTTATTAGTCCCACATATTATCTTGATTAATTATTGTCAAATTTGAAGCAGGTTGAAGGATAGGTTTTTGTTTTTATTTACCAGACCAGTGTTAGGTACCAATCCAGCAGTACATAAATACAGGGCGATTCATAACGTACGGAGGAGACTGAAAGGATAGCTAGAGCTGACCCACGTAAAGTCTATTTCTTTATAAACTTTTAAGCAAAACCCAATAATAAAAATGTTACAATAAGTTAAAGTTCCTATAAATTAACGCTCACTGTTGAATACCGCTGATATTAATGAGGAAGAATTAAAGATAATATCATAGTATTCCTCGTTACTGTAATTAGGCATTTTATCCAAACTAATTACTTAATAAAATGTCTTAATTTTTCTTTATATTTCTAGTTTCATTAGATGATCAGCAGCCCTTAATTATTGGATACCAATTTTTGAGCATTATAAGATAATTTTTAATAACGGCAACTTTAGTTTTTAAATATTTATCAATTTTTAACTAAATACTTGTTGAATTAAGTCTTAAATATGCCCAATTTGAATTTAAAACGTAAGCTACTACCATAGTTTCTAACAAATACTCATTAATTGATTTAATTTTAACTTGCTGTAACTTTCTTATTATTGGGTTTTGGTCAAAAGTTTATAAAGAAAAAAAACTTTATTTTGGTGGTAGTGATCCTTTCAGTCTACTCCGTACGATATGAATCACCCTGTATATTTCATACGTGAACTACATAATAAATACCTCTGAAATATTATACAATTATTGAGGTAATACTTGTTGTCAACTTAAAATAATTGAAAAACGATAATATTAATATACCCACACAAACCAAGCGGTAATTACCACAGAAAACGATAATAGGAACAAAATATGTATACGTAGCACACATTTACCGTATACATATAAGTGGTAATTTAATGGTGGAAGGATACTACGAGACACTAACAAAAAATTTTCTGTTTCAGACACAAAAACTGTAGGAGCATGAATTGATGTGGTTTCACGAATAAAAGTTTACTTTAATATTCAACTAAAACTGTGATATATAGATGTTTACTTTGGCGTGGATAAAATATTAATTTTAGTGTATTTATTGTGGTATTTTGATATTACATCTTGTGTTAACTAACATTTCCGTTGCATCAGACACTGGCATATAGGAATCAGCAGCAGTTTATATGAACGAGTAGAAGCTTTTCCTTCCTAAAAAACGGTTTAACTGTGTTCATAAAAATAATTTTATTTCTACAATATGTTAATTAAAAAAAGTCAATGGATAAATATTGTTTACGTTAATAAAATAAAGAAAATTTTCTGTCTTAAATAGCTCAAACGGCGTTTCATACAAACTATCCAAATAAAATATGTACCAGGTTAATATCAGATTTGATGATAATCATTGGAGTTTTATACTATGTGATGATGCGAACTTTTACAAAAAGAATTTTGTGAGAAGTTTAGTGGCAAAATATCGATACAAAACGATCCCATATCAATCCTATAATCAAGATAAGAGTTTTGGAATAAAATAAATTTTAGTAATGTTTGCATTGACCACAAAAAATAATTTTGAAATTGCTTCTATATAATAACAAGTCCAGTTAATACTTTTTTAATTTAATGTATTATGAGTTAGTGAGATCTGGTTCATGCAGACATATACGACCTACAGCTTAACGTGGGCACTTCTACTTCAGAGAATATTTGACATGTTATGAATACATTTTTGGTACCTAAGTATATGTATCAGTAGCGGCCGATGTAAATTTTAATTAGGGGTGCTGTTTAATACACGCCCTACAATACGTATACGCAACCACTTTGGATGTGGCTAAGTGTAACTGCTTATCAAGCAGTGTTGCATCCACTTATCGGTGGACTTAGACAAGACCAACCTAACATGGTAACAGCTACACTACCTTGGATCGGAATGCACTTGTTTCATAGTCTAAAACGTTTAATTGTTGTCCAAACGCATTCTATATTTTTAGTAAATTATTGTATTTATGTAATGCTTGTATTATTATTATTTTTACACGGAAACAAATTTGGGTTTTTCATTTTTTCTTTGCAGTCCCGCTTATACACGAGCCGCCACTGGTATATGAATAATTATATTGCAATTACTGAGAAATTCGTAATACATGGGAATGTATTTCCCTCTAAATACTGTAAAACAGCAACTACAAGTGAAATTAGGTTAGATTTTAAAGTCCCCAGTTAAACATGCAATTGGTATTTAAAGTTATTGTAGCGTTCTGATATTGTCGGAAAGTTATTTATATATATAACAAAACTTTTAGCAAGAAATCTACAAGTGAAGCTAAAATTTTATGCACCAGAAACAATCTTTATTACAGCAATAAAAATAATAATAAAAAGTAAGCACGAGTTATGTGTTTGGATGCACATTACGCATCAATTTCACTTAGTGTACTCTTATCCTAATATTATTACTTCAAGTTGAGTTATATGATTCAAATAAACTGATCGTAATATAAACAACGCAGCTTGCAGCTGCTTAATTACTATAAAATGTTAGAATACGTTTTAATTAGTTAGTTCCATTAAGCACCTTGTATGGAGTAGAACTCCGACGAATTAGATATTTCTTTAAATAAATGCTTTTTAAAAAGATACTTCGTCGTTAAACAATATTAACTGGCGCAGTCTAACGGATCTTCGAAAGGACTTTTAAGTACGTTTTCAAAAATCGAAAATAAAATTAAAGTGCCTTGAGTTTTCAAACTCTTTATTCGACGACCACTCCCAAGACCATTCCTTTCCGGAGAACAAAAATAGTCAAAGGAAGGAGCCCGAGTCCCTAGCAGTTTTACGGAACAGCCAGAATTCACCAACACGTGAATATCGACACCGCCGCCCCCGAGAACAAGCATCGTCCCGGAGCAGCCCTGCCGATTTCAACCCTGACTATTGGAGTCACAGTCCATCGAGGACATCTGATCATCGAGATCACCCTTCGAACACCTACTTCCTAATGAAGTAAGTTTTATTTTAATATTACAGTGAAATTCAATTAAAAAACAATTTAATACAAATAAATCCAATAACCTAGATTTAACTTTAGAAATTAACTCTGATTAGACTGTTTACTAACATAAACATTCGACATCCCTGTTAAAATCTTGAAACTTTAAAAATAATTGTGCTAAATAAACACTTATGAGTTATCGTGATCGATCCAGATCACCTAATAATATAATACCCCGATCACTATCTGTAAATAATATGGCAAATTTATTTCCCGCTGGATTTCAAATATCCATGCTATCAGAAATACCTACCTACGATGGTAACACAAGTACCCTTTCAGAATTTATTAGAGCTTGCGACGTAATTTTGAAACAATTTATTGTAGAAGAACAACCAGCTGCGTATTCTAATAAATTTCTATTATCATCAGTACGTAACAAATTAAAAGGCAATGCATTAGAAGTTATCACAGGTTACGAATTTGAAACCTGGGACGAATTAAAAACTGTATTAATTAACAATTTTGGCGACCAAAGATCGGAAATTAATTTAACTATTGACTTGGCAAAAACCCGACAAAATTTGAGAGAAAGCCCAATTGAATTTTATAACCGAATTAGAACACTTTTGGCTACATTTAATTCGAAAATCAGTCTTGGAACAGAGGACCAAGCTATTAAAACCTATAAATTAGAAAATACAAAACAACTTGCTTTGCGATCCTTCCTGAGCGGACTAAATGAACCATTTGGATCACTTTTAAGAAGTAGAAACCCTAACACCCTTGAAAATGCGATATCAATCATAAGAGATGAAATTGACATCAGATATTCTCAAAATTCAAATAAAAACAACACTAATATTCAGTACCAAAAACAAAATGCAAATACTAATAATTTAAGGCAATATCATAATCCAATGCCAAATTTTAGAATGCCATCCCAAAATTATCACAATCAACTTCCATCTGGACCACAACAAAATTTTCTTCCTAATAATACATTTATACGAAACCAAAACCCTACAGTAAGATTGAACCCGAATACTCCACCTTCTAAATTCCCAAACCAATGGAATCAGAATGTATTTGCACCCCAACGTGGTTATAAAAACACCACGCCCGGTGAACCAATGCAGATGGGAACAACGAACAAAAGACCACCCACTAGACAGTCAATCAACCCCAATTTTCCTAAAAAACCTAATTACCAAAATAATCCTCAGTATATTAGACAATCTAATCAACCCAGGAATTTCCATTCCGAAGAATTATTTCATCATAACGACGACCTAGATACCGAAAATTCCCCTGATTACTCAGAATATAATCTACCCGAAAATAACTACGACAACATACCTGAAGAATTTAACGAAATCTATCAAGAATGTGACAATGATAACGAAACCACTGTAAATTTTCAAAACTAGCCTCGGAAACAATTGAAACTTTTAACTTGACCACAATAAAATCAAATTTACCTTATTTAATTATACCTGGCACAAAAGACAAAATTTTGATAGACACCGGTAGCAGTAAAACCATCATGTCCCCTGCTTTTGTAAAACAACACTTTCCAAATTCCATCTTATACCACCAATTTCAAATTACAACATCTCATGGTACCACTTGCCACGATCAAGTTGCAAATATACCCATAAACTCTTTATTTAAAGAACCCGGAAATCATTTATGTTACATGTTCGACTTTAATCCTAATTATGTCGGATTAATTGGATCAGATCTACTAGCAGATATTAATGCAAACATCGATTTTCGTTGGATGCATGTACAAACAGAAAGCACTGTCATCCCTTTCTTTTATAATCAATCAAAATTAAAACAAGAAATGCAACGAAGAAACGAATGTAATTTTACTAAAGTAAGACCCTGTTTAGAACCTATAATACATTTATCTATACCCCCGAGATCAGAAATTCAAATTAATTTACCTACAATAAATACCAACGGCACACACATTTGCGACAAAATTAAATTCAACAATCACTGCTTTACGCCAAAAGCTTTAGTAAAGGTACATAATAACTATTTTTATACGACCGTCATCAATACATCTAATAATATACAAAATTTCGATATATACAATCCTCTAGTTTTGGAAGATTTTGAAGTCAATAACATTGAAATCAACAACACAAACTTAGACATTGAACCTAAATCTACAAAGAAAATTTTAACTGAAAATTTAAAAAACATTAATACCACACATTTGAACCCTGAAGAAGAGCACAAATTAAAAGAACTTTGTTATGAATTCAAAGATATATTTTATACCCCCGAGATACCTCTAACATTTACGAACTTGACAAAACACCATATTAGAACTAAAAACGACGTCCCAATTTATACCAAAAATTATCGATATCCTCATGTCCATCGAGATGAAGTCAAACGGCAAATAACAAAAATGTTATCAGAAGATATTATTGAACACTCAGAAAGCCCCTACAATGCCCCTATTTGGATAGTCCCCAAAAAAATAGATAATTCAGGCAAACAAAAATGGAGAATAGTGATAGATTACCGAAAATTGAATGAAAACACTATCGAAGATAAGTATCCTCTACCAAATATAGAACAAGTATTAGACAACTTAGGAAGAGCTGAATACTTTTCGACCCTTGACTTAGCGTCCGGCTTTCATCAAATAGAAATTGATCAAA
The DNA here is from genome assembly GCA_014611495.1 of Limonius californicus. Classification (NCBI taxonomy): domain Eukaryota; kingdom Metazoa; phylum Arthropoda; class Insecta; order Coleoptera; family Elateridae; genus Limonius; species Limonius californicus. The sequence continues at coordinate 4,381 of JABXWE010009517.1, read as the reverse complement.
ATGATAAAGAAAAAACTGCTTTTTCCACCGAAGAGGGCCATTTCCAGTTTAGAAGGATGCCCTTTGGATTAAAAAATGCCCCTGCCTCTTTTCAGCGTTCTATTAATCAAGCATTAATTGGCTTAACACATTCACAATGTATGGTCTACTTAGACGACATTATCGTTTATTCTGTATCGCTACAAGAACATCTTGTAAAACTTAAAAACGTCTTTGAAAGGTGCAGACGCTATAATTTAAAAGTACAATTAGATAAATCAGAATTTTTAAAACCCGCTGTCGCTTATTTAGGACACATTTTGAGTAAAGACGGAATAAGACCAAATCCTGATAAGATTAAAACAATTAATAAATTTCCCCTTCCAAAAACTCGCACCGAAATCAAATCATTCCTTGGAATGTTCGGTTATTACCGCAAATTTATAAAAGATTATGCCAAAATCACAAAATTCTTAACCTCATGTCTAAAAAAGGATAGTAAAATTATGCACGATGAATCCTTTGTTCAAAATTTTGAATATTTAAAAACACTTTTGATTAACGACCCTGTCTTAGCCTATCCTGATTTCGAAAAACCCTTCGAACTTACAACAGACGCCTCTAAATACGCTATTGGTGCCGTATTATCACAAGCAGGAAAACCTATTAGCTATGCATCACGAACACTAAATCAGTCGGAAATAAATTACCCGACAATTGAACGGGAACTATTAGCCATAGTTTGGGCCTGTAAACATTTTCGCCCATACTTATACGGAACAAAATTCAAAATTTATACAGATCATCGACCCCTTATTTGGCTACGAAACATTAAGGAACCAAATTCCAAACTCACTAGATGGAGCATAAAACTAGAAGAGTACAATTTCTCTATTGAATATCTCCCTGGGAAATTAAACAAAGTTGCCGACTATCTTAGTCGTATTCAAATCCACCCTACTACTATTGAACGTCTGAACACTCCTGAGCCCGATTTTGATCAATCAAGTATCATTCCCCAAAGATCTGATACACCTGACATGGAAGAATTCAGTATTCCTATTTTTATACCACCGGAAACTGAAGACCCAAATTCAAAGGACATAACTGATAACAACGTGCCAGACGATATCGAAAACGATGACGAATCCCTTGTAAACACTGTACATACTCAACAATCTTCGACACCTGTTATTGACATATCCGAAAAACCTCTTCAACACCATAAAAATCAAATAGAATTTTTAAGTGCAGTATTGCCCAAAACTATCCAAATTTCAAAATTTGATGGTTTTAATCATTACACTATTTTCACAAACCCCCAAAATCGAATTGAAATGTTTACAAAATTACTTTTAGAATATTGTGAACCCAAAACGCATTACTATTGCATTTTCCAAAATGAAGAACTTTTTAATGAATTTTCAAAATTTATAGTCGATATCACCAACGAAAACTCCCCAAAATTTCATAAATGTGTTAAACAAGTAACTTATGTCACTAACCCTGATGCCCGAAAACAATACCTATCAGATTATCATTTAGGCAAAAACAATCATAGAGGTATTAAAGAAACAACAGAACACCTTAAACGAACTCATTTCTGGAGAAATATGGACCGCGACATACGAAACTTTATAAACAATTGTGATGTCTGCAAATTACAAAAATATAACCGAAATCCGAATAAATTACCTTTCCAACTCACTCAAACTTATAATAAGCCTTTTGAATGCATACATTTAGATATATTTCAAATAAATAAAATAAAATATTTGACAGTTATTGATTCCTTTAGCAGATTTACACAAGCATATCCCTTAAAATCCAATAATAGCGTAGATATAGTAAATGCTTTATTTAAATTTATATCCAACTATGCGGTACCCAAAACCATAGTTGCAGACAATGAATTTGATAACTGCTCTTGTAAAGATTTCTTAAAGCTACATAAAATTAAACTTCATTTAACTACACCGCTACATCATCAATCAAACTCTTTAATTGAACGGGTACACTCTACCCTTATTGAACACTACCGATTATTAGAACAGACACCCGAAGAAAAGCGAATGGATTATTGTATCTTAGCCTACAATAATTCCATACACTCCAATCTTAAATTTACACCATTTGAAATATTATTTGGACATACTGATAATTTAAACCCATATGATCTTTGTAACGACCGATTTTATGACATTTATACAAATGACCACAAAACACGTATGACCCAATTTTACAACGAATTAAAAGAAAAACAAAATAGAACAAAAGAACAGCGAAACACAAAAATGAATATCAACAAAACTCCAGTTCGCTTCGAGCTAAATCAAAAAGTATTTATTACCAATAATAAACGAAATAAAAAAGCACCAAAATTCACGGGTCCATTCAAAGTTATCAAAATTCTAGAACATGACAGGTACCTACTAGAACACCTTGAGTCTAAAAGAATCTTCGAACGACATTGCAACGAAATAATGGTTGTTTCAGGACCACAGAATATATCATCTTCTCCTGGTACTTCTATGTAGCCACAGGTGAAGTAACCATAACCAAAATTTCAGACAATCCTGGACTGTATCCTCTTGTACTCGGAAACGCATATATCAAAGAAAGTGAATGGACACTTATTAAGACAACTGATTATTCCCCCATAATTAATAGTTATTATGTTTTAAAAAATAACTTAATTAAGACAATCCATACTCTAGAAGATAAGACGTTTTATGTTAAGTATAAAAAAATAAATGACAGTGACGACACTTTAATTTCCCATAATAATACATTATATATTATATCCCAATATATTGAAAAGGCAGATCGACTGATTAAACAAATTTTTCCCAAAACTCATTCGAGACCTAAGCGTGGCCTAATAGACGGCTTAGGTACTGTTTTTAAATTCTTGACCGGCAATCTGGATGCATCGGATGGCGAAAGATATGAAAAAGCTATTTTAAAACTACAAACTAACAATGATGTTCATAACAAAATTCTTCTCGAACAAACACACATTTTGAATGATACCCTTACCACTATTCAAACTATCAAAGATAACCAAGATCTATTGAACTCGAATTTGAACAAAATTATATTACAGAAAGAAATTGTAAGACGAATCATAACAACCGTTTCTATCAGAAACATTCTAAATGAAGCAATATTTTCCCTGCAATTATTTATCAACGTTTGGACCGAATTAGAAAATGCCCTAACCTTTGCCCAAAACCAGCAAACACATATGTCACTTTTGGACAACAATGACTTAATATCAAACTTACATCAGATATTAACTTATTTAAGAAAATCCCCTGACAAAACAGTAACCATTCCTTACTCTGCTATCCCAGAAAATATACATTTGTATGAATCTATCATAGTTTCCAAAGCATACCAATTAAATCAGAGAATTACTTTTATTTTTGAGATTCCCCTTGTTCGTAAAAATCAACATTATCAATTAACACAGTTGACACCATTTCCTGTTTATCATAAGGAAAATCAATACAGAATGATTATCCCTATGTACAACACCTTGTTATTTACTACTGCTGAGTCTATACCTATTGACCCAGACCACTGCAAATTAGTTAATCTAAACACATACTTTTGTTACCAAAAGAATCATTTTAGAATTCCAAATAATAAACTATGCGAAACGCAGTTATTATCTTATAACGCTAATCAAACTTGCAAACCCTACCTTTTTGAATTAACAGAGACAAAAATATCTCAAATCGATACATCTACATGGTTGATAACCACACCAGTGAAAACAACTGTTGATATTAAATGCCCAGATCAAAATTATAGAAAAGATCTTATTTTTTCCAATATTATACATTTAACACCCGATTGTACTGCCATAATAAACCATAATACTTTATTATTTTATATGAAAACTACGTCTACCAAATTTGTTAACTTCAAAATCGCTAACATTGATAAATTAAACGATAAGATAACATCTCATATTAATATTTCAAAATTAGATTTGATACCGATCAATACGCAAAAGCTGATTGCTGACCAAATGCAAATAAATAAACAACAAGCCATACTTAACTCTGTTAATAAGATAGATCATCACTTAATGTCTACTATCTCAATTGTAATCACTGTCATAATCATGTTATTAGTTATAAGTTTTGTATTGTATACATTTTGTAAACGTAACTCCTTGAAAGAACGCATTTTAAAGTACATTCACTCAAGAGATGCTGACGAATCAATAGAATTGGCAGCAGCAAAAATTTAACATTTTTTCCTTTTATTAAAAACAAAAAATATAAAATTATCTTGTGCGGGAGGAGTTATGTGTTTGGATGCACATTACGCATCAATTTCACTTAGTGTACTCTTATCCTAATATTATTACTTCAAGTTGAGTTATATG